>KB205939.1:2814085-3061326 GCA_000328965.1 Ascocoryne sarcoides NRRL 50072
TCGTCGAATCTTGAAAAGGATCGTTTTGACTGTCATCCATGGTGCCAGCGAAGATCTGGGTAAGACCAAGACCAGCTGGACCAATAACAGTCAGCCCAGGAATAAATGTTTTTGTAGCAGAACGGAGTACTGAATTTGGGGCCATTGGCGAAACCATGCTTGTTTGCATTGGGGAAATGGTACGGCGGGTTACAGGAGTTTGTGTTAGTGTTGACATCTGCGTCTGCATTTTGTTGTGATCCTCCTCTTCGTCATCAGAAATCACGTTGACATTTCTCATCCGTCGAGGCAACTGGATAGTGGGGCGGTCATCTTCTTCGTCAATATCGCCATCCGCAGCCGTCTCCTCGTCCATGGAGGGACGAGGCCCGGCCTCATCGTTATCATCGCTGTCGGCTGCTTCGTCGTCAAACATCGGATTTAACGGCTGGGCATCTTCTTCAACATCGTCCATGGCCATCTCATCACCTTGTTCCTCTTCATCACTTGCCTCGCTGCCATCTTTGCCGGATTCTTCGGGATCTTCTTCGTCTGACCCCGATCCGGAAAGCTCTTCCGCAAAATTCTCCTTCTCTTCTTCCCAATCCTCATCGTCGCTACTGTCACCAAGAGGATCCTCCTCGCCATTGGCCTTTTGTTCTTTCTTCGCTGCAGCCCTCTCCTGCTTGGTAAGTTCCTCATCTTCTCGGCGAGCCTTTGAGAGAAGGTCATCAAATTCGGCCATCTCTTTCTCCCTTTCTTCGGCTGTTGGCACGATGACCCCTTTGGCCCTTAACGCTTGGAGTCTCTCCTCCCTTTCACGTGCAGCCTGTTGTCTAGCACGTTGTTGTAATGAGAACTGGAGCTCCCCGGCAGTCATTGATGGCTTTTTGTTGCGTCCTAGATTCTGTTGACCTGGCGATTTTAAGTGTGCGAACGTTCTCAACGCTAGGATTGCATTTGACTCCTTCTCTCTTCTTACGGGAACCCGATTCAACGTAGCATTCATTTTCCTTCTCACCGGTGTTTTAGCAGCAACAATTTCAAGATCACTATCCGATTCATCTCCCACTGAGATTTGTCGATCATCCTTTTTCGGTGGTCGAACACGAATTGAATGTTTTAGAGGCTTCTTCTGGGCTTCTAGTATGGGTGTTGGCTCTCTGATTTCTTTGCCTTTACCTTTGTCAATTTTTGTGGATGGTGGGGATATTGACGGCAATTCCGCCAACTCATTAAGGCTTAGGACCCTCTCATTAAACACCTCTATCCTTGTCTCGACTGGTGGTATATCAGAGACCACCGCGAGTTTCTCGGAAGTACCTCTGCAGACTGGTGAAGTTGGTGGAGTATCCTTCATCTCAACATCGGAATGTGGTGCTGTTGAACTGGAGCTCGCCGGCCGAGATTGCTCCGCATTGTTCTCTTTTTCGGGTCTGAAGTTGAATTTGGCAAACAGGCTCTCCTTGGTGACCTTCTTTTTCGTGGTCGCATTGTGTGCCAACTGTTGGTTTCGACTTAAACGTTGTGTTTCCCTGTGCATTTCTTCTAGAGCTCTCTTGCTTGCCTTGCGGGAAGGGCATGACTTTTGGGTGAGGCGACGTCCATCTTCTTCATCGCTATCATCAAATTCGTTATCCATTATTGAAGCAAACTTCTTGCGTTCTGCGATCTCTTTTGCCTTTTCTTTTGCGGCCTCTGCATCCTTAGCTAATCTCTCTTTCCTCTTCTCCGCAACAAGGGCTAGAAATCGGGCATTGGTAGCGGGGTTCTCTGGTAAGGAGTCCGAGTCAGACGCATTGCCCGTAGGAGTGCCAGATTTTGTCTTCGTTGGTGAAACAAAAAGGCCTGGTGAAGGAGACCTTCCAGCTGCAGGAGAGCTAGGTATATCATTCCGCGAGCTTCTGACTCTCCTTCTCCGTACTACTACCGGCCCTTCGTTCTCGTCACTGCTGTTCTCGCTCTCAGCTTCAACAGTTGTTTCGGGAGATTTGCTCTTGTTCTGGATTGTTTCCTTCGCCTTTTCTCGCACTTCCTCCACGGCTGTTTGAACATCCACCCCTGAATTGATATCGTCGACCTTCATTCTAGATGCCAACCGACCTTTCGGCCGGACAATTTCCTCATCCTCATCCTCATCCTCCTCCAATTCGGTCGACGCTTTTGACGAGGTTGTGCTGACTGCCTCGCCAGGTGTTTTCGTATTGGCATCGTCGGGGATGGATGTCGTGGTAGTTGTATTGGCTTTCTTGAGGGACTTGAGCACTCTCGCTCTTGGAGATCCACTAACACTCTCATTGTCCGATTCGTCATTAAAAGATGCTAATAAAGCTTTAACCTTAGAGTTAGGTGATAAGTGGGTTGGAGAATCTGGTGAAGATTCGCGGGCAGGCGAAGATTCTCTGGTTGAAGCCATTATGGGGTTTGGGTAAGAGGGTATTGGGCTCATTGATTGTTTCTAACAACAAGTTGCATCAAGTAGTTATGGATAAGAACAATTCATGTTGTTGGTATATGAACTAAGAAGAGGTTGGGGTTCTGGCTTTCGTAGATTGATTTAGACGCGTAAATGGCGACGCGATTGCAAGGGTCGCGATCTAGCGGCTAGATTGAAACGGCCCCACCTTTCTACTCACACCGCACCCGTGCTGCCCCTAAATTAAGCGACAAATAAACCATCTCCGGCCCGATGCCCTCAACGTCGTCCGTCTCATGGCTAACCTAACTAGACATCAACATCAATTAACTCGAGCTTCTTCTTCTTCTCCCTCCAACTTTTCTGTTGTTTTACATTTTGCTGCTATTATCCTCAGATCCGTATACAATACTCCTAAAAGTCATCCTAGAAATGACTATAAAATCCTGCTTTTAAACCGTAACCCTATCAATACTTCACCTTCCGATGAAATATCAAATTAGAGAAAGGTCGCGAGTACAAAAACGTTCTGAAGATGGTTTTCTCAAAACTCCGGCAACACCATGCTCGGAATATCGCAACTATCCGAAATTCTCCTCTTTCTGAAATATCTGGGTCCTTGGGAGATCTTGGAACCCTCCTCCCCCTCATGATAGCGCTCGCCGTCAACAATTCTATTTCGCTCTCAACAACGCTAGTCTTCTCTGGTCTATGGAATATCCTCACTGGAATCGTTTTTGGGATACCACTACCAGTCCAACCCATGAAGGTCAGTCAAATTATTTCCCACTCATCATACCCAACGTACTAGTGTCATGTGAACTAAACGTTCTTAGGCAATCGCAGCAGTTGCAAGTAAGGAGTGTTTTTTCTTGCCCCTGACTCTTTATTTTGGGCTGTCAAGGAATATTTCTCCTGTTAGCTCTTAAAATGGAGTAGTGCTAATTCGCTGAAGTTTCGAGGAAATTTTCAATCGAAGAAACTACCTCGGCAGGTTTCACAGTGGCGATTGTTGTACTCATTTTTAGCATCACCGGGTTACTGCAGTGGTTCACCCATGTAATACCTACACCAGTCGTAAAGGGAATTCAAGTGGGAGCTGGCCTTTCGCTCATCCTCTCCGCAGGAAGCAGTCTCCTCCAACCTCTGGGCTGGATCACCCCCAACTATGCGGATAACCTCCTCTGGGCCCTATTCGCCTTCGTCTTTCTGCTTTTTACTCAAAGCTCCCCAAGGATACCCTACGCCCTTCTCATCTTCCTCCTAGGCCTCATCCTCTCCTTATCTTCTACAGGAACACACAACCTCCCCTTCTTGCACCTTTGGCACCCCTCCATATTCATCCCTACTTGGTCTTCCTTCCGCACCGGTGCTCTCGACGCAGGCCTTGGCCAAATTCCCCTAACAACTTTAAACTCAATCATCGCCGTCAATGTTCTTGCCACTGACCTCTTACCTCAGGTCCCCACTCCAGGTGTAACATCTATCGGTCTTAGTGTTGCACTTATGAACCTAATCGGGGGCTGGTTCGGCGCCATGCCTGTATGCCATGGCTCTGGTGGTCTCGCAGCTCAATACCGGTTCGGTGCTCGGAGTGGATCGAGCATCATCCTCCTTGGTCTCTTCAAAATGTTACTTGGGCTCTTCTTCGGGGAAACTTTGATCTCACTCCTTCGTGGATACCCCAAGGCCTTACTCGGGGTTATGGTTCTAGCTGCAGGATTGGAATTAGCCAAGGTTGGCGAGAGCTTGAACTACGGCGCGAGGGATTTGTGGGAAGCTTCCGAGGTAGGAGGAGATAGGGGAAGAGGGAGCACGGTCTTGAAAAGACTGAGAGATCTTTCTAACCAGGAGAGGACGGAGAGGTGGATGGTTATGTTTATGACCGTCGGAGGTCTTCTTGCGTTTAAGAATGATGGGGTAGGCTTTGTTGCTGGTATGCTTTGTCATTTCAGCTACAGGTTATCTAAATCCTGGTCGAATTCGAGTTCTGGAAGAGGAAATGGGCTGTTTCGAAGGATTCGGCGAGCTACAAATGCTCGGGGGACGGAAGAACAACCACTACTATAAATTGAGCGCGAGAAAGATAATAATCAAGTTGAACTAAATATCCGAATAGCAAATTTTTAACTTTGCGTATCATACAAGTAAGTGGAACATGTAGAAACACTCCTTAGTAAGAAATATTTCTTTGTTACTATTGAGTTTGCAAGTATTGCCATATCCACAAGCTTAACTCTGAGATCAGAACCAATGAGGCACTACCATCGCGCCCAATGTTGAGGCTTAAAAGAAATAAGCTTAATGTTTGTTTGTGAGATAATGTTACAAACTCTCCCTAAGTTTCTATAACCGAGATAAAAAGTTGAGTGAGCCGGTGGCATGATATGGCTGCTCGCCAAGAGTATCTTAAATACATGGTAAGATAGCAATGTAAAAATAGCGCTACATTCGAAGTTACCGACAGAGAAATATATCGACTAATTTCCAATATTGAAGTAGAAGGGTGTTCGCAGTTTAAAAAAACATGTATCTTGACAATGGAATATCCATCCGCAGAAGCATCTCATTGGTTTTGTATGCTTATTAATCATTAACACTCCATCTCCATCCCAACGGACCCTGATTATCCAGCTCTATCCTTAGATCGCTCATTCAACGATATCCTTAACGCCCGGAACAACCCTCCAGCACCATCCACACCAACTCCTTGCCTTTCCATCTTGTTCCCTTACCAAGAATTTTCCCAAGTCTTTTTCATCGTTCCATTCAGGAACACAAGCACCAACTTTTACCATCCTCACAAGTTTTTTCTTGACCACACCACCGATACCCTCTATTTCGTGCCTCGCATACCCAGGCCCCATTTGACCGCTATGGATACTCCCATGAGGGCTCCCAGGGGTAGAAGAAGGACTCGTAGCTCGACTGCTGATATCAATCTCCCGTGCATCTTCAGCATCGCAATCGATTTCCTGCTCAACTTCTCTAGCTGCGATGCACTCCCCACCTCGACCACATTCTACCCCCCTATTTCCCTCTCCAATGCCAACACCTAGACCACCAAGAGAGGGAAGATATCTCGTGCGCCATTTCCAGATGCTTTCGTATTCACTATCTGCGCTTCGAAGTGTGCGGCCGCAAGGCTGGCATAGCCAGACACCTTCATTAGGGCAATTGCAGATTTTGCGACTGAGGGCATCGACACCAGACATCAGACCACGGGGCGACAAGTCTCCATTTATTTTTACATTAGGGCCAGGGCCGATGAGTGTAGAAAGGGGAACTTTAGAGCAGGCGCTGCAAATTCGTCGATGCCGATGGCGGAGCAGCACTGGACCGGGCGGTTTAATTGTACAGTTCTTTCCGGATTATCAGTAAAGGAACGTGTGTTCCACTACAGGGCAAGACTCACTCTGCAGACAATCCTTCCACATCTACGGCATCCGCTAACCATATCCCTGGCGCAATCTCCAAATTTCCCTGCAGTAGCACCCATAGCTTCTCTCCCACTCTCAACAAAGTACCAGTCTGAAGCTCTGGCACGGTATCGGAATGTATGCTCGGGATCCAGCGCGATATTCTCATTCTCGCAATGTAGAGTCGAAGTGATTAGTTGTGCGCGATATTGTAGCAAATTGGCCCGCACTTGGCGACATGTGCGAGAGAGGGCGTCTAATGTATTGAGATCGATGTGGGATGCGATAGCACTGATGATCCTACATTGAAAACATTATTAAATTTTGACATCCGTAGGGGATGAGAGGAAGAGCGAAGTAGTGATGAAGGCCTATAGTGAAAACTTACGGATAACAGCCCAGCGCCTCTGTATTCTTGCCCTGGTTTAAGTTTGGCCTCTCGACATCGTCTTCTTTTTCCTTCCCAAAACTCCTTGAAACGCCCATATTCCCATGCTGATGCATCACCCAATGGCCACCATCCAGCGTCGGCGGCTCTTGCTCATTGTCATCTTCGAGGTCGAGGAAGACAGCCATCTCTTATCTTTGTTTCCTACCGTGCCACGAGCCTAAAAATACGAAGAGAAGCGAATAGGAACAAGAAACGAAAATAAACGAGGGGGGACAGCGTAGAAGCCCATTGAAGCCGCGTCGCAGCGATTGGGAATCGTAGAGATAATTGAAAAGATGGATCGAAGAGGAGGAGGAGAAGAGAAAGGGTGACGACAGTAGGAAAGTCTGTAGGACAACGATAGAGTCAGGCTGGCCCACAATTGCGGGGTCCTTGTGGCAGCTCGGGACACAATTGGCTCGATACACTTATTGTGGCTATTGTGCGTATGAGGTGATAAAAACCGCATAGCGGGGGACGTGGAAAGAGGGATTCTCTGGATGCCTCATACTTCCAGTTCATTATTGCGGTGAAGGGACAAAGGAGATTTGTGAGGTTGAATTGAAGGAGGGGTGACTTTTAGGTGAGTAGGCCAATGATGAGGGGGAGAGAGAGGCGGAATCATGAGACTATCGGGTCCTTATCTCGACCCCAGACCGGATCATTTCGACCCAACATCTATTATATACTATCCCCGCAGCTAGTTGCGATCTTGATGAAGAAGCCGAGTGTCCTTTCTGAGCGGAATAGGGAGATTTCAAGTGAATTCCTCCCTGTCTCGCATTATGATCTGTCAAACCGCCGACGGGTCCGTTGCAGAATGGGGGGGATCTGAGATATCAAAAGGTGCTTTTATAAAAGCTACGGCGGAGGTAAGCGATAGAGATATTATGCATTCGGAAGGCAGAGTTGCCCTATAGAGCTCAGGATTTAGCCGGTTTCTTTCTTTCTTCCGTTCCGACACTCACAACTATTAGTCTATCTTGGGAGATTGTAAGGAGATTTACCTGTCCGCAGATGTTCCGATCACTATAGATACGATGTTATACTATACTTTGAATCTTAGATGTTGAGTTTCCCACTCCTCATTAAGTCGGCCCTCCTTGTGAATTGGTAGCCTAGGTAAAATCCCTCATGTTGCCTACAAGAACATCAAGTATCTCATCTTGTATTTCAAGACTGTCTATTCCCAATTCGAGAGTTGCCACTTCTATAGTCTTGTTCTAACCTCTAGCTGCCTATTCACTGCCCGGAAAGCTCAAAGCTTTAGTATCACGCTTTTATAGAAATGTTTTGGACCTGCAGCGCGTATATCGAAGTAGACATATATCTCCTTTCCATTCAAAGCTAAGTAATAGACATCGGATTTCTACCCGACCTCATGCGGACAAGTAATACTGAGTCCTCCGATATATAGCGCTTTATAGTTCAGCAATTACTGCATGGAACAGTCGTAAGTCTGCGGGATTTATCTAATGATAATCAGTCGCCCGATATTTTGCTAACAGGTGCCGGATAATGTTGCGAACAGGAGTCCTTTGCTGTTAATCTTGTAGATATACCCGAAGCAGAGACACATCACTGAAGGCTCTAAGAATGCTAAGCCTAGCTTAAGCTTAAGCTACGACACCAAATAGGAGGTATATTCAGCCATGTGATTACCGAAACTACTCTAGAAACCAGCCGATCCCGTTGGAGGGCCGAGGCATTGGCAGCTTCGCAGTTCAAATCCGGAAATCTAGACCTATTATCCGACTCCCGACTCCCGACTTCCGTTCCGAAGCACACTCTCCCTCAACCCCTCCCTAGCCCCCCAACCTTCTCCACGCCTTATCTTTATTCCCGAAACAGCAACTACACCGTAGCATCCCTTCTTAAGACCTTATCATCTTCAGCCCATTACCTACCTTGTCCCTCTTCCACACAAGTTATTTTCCCGTCAGGCCCTCTTACCCTTCGGCTGCGTTCTCGGGATTTGAACATCTGTGGACAACCTCTTCAAATATATTTCAACCCCTCCCTCAACAAACATCCTCCGCTTCCCAAGAAACGACACTAGAACGTGACTTAAAGCTCTTTACTGTGTATATCAGCACCTGCTCACCTGCCCAGGAGAATTGTATCTTTTTCCATGCCTCACAAGTCGGGCTCTCTCGAAATCTGGGAGATAACTAAGGCATTTTGAATACGAGGAAACATCGTTATTGGCAAAACAATGCATAGATTGTCTGTGGGTTTAGGCAGAAGACGGGTTTGAGGAGGCTTATTGGGAAATTGTGATGGCTTGGAATGATGCTTAATCTGACAAGGCTTGTGGTATGGCTAGCCGCATTTTTATCCTTAAATATGTGCCGAAACTATCTGGCCCTCAGAGGTTTCCGAGCTTGATGGGGCACCAGAGACGTTCTATGTTATATCAAATTCTTCATTCATCTGGACTCATTCCCAGTATGTTAGAGAGCGTTAAGGCATCTATCTATAATATCGCAACGCAAACGCCCGCGTTTAACAAAGCCCCAAAATTGGAAGATATTCCTTTAGACTACCCCGCCAAAAGCCGGTTGGTGCGCCTTCTTCTCTATCTTGTCCTTCCATCCCTCCTTCACTACATTGAATTGTCCCATTTCTTTCTCGTGCATCTTCTTTACATTCCTCAAAAACCAAAAGTTATACACTGCGAATAATCCGCCGGTCACAACCATGCATCCCCCAATCACAGATTCTGTCACCCTCGCCGTGATATTCCACGTGCCGTCCTGGCTTCCATAGATATTTATCAATGTGCTTATGAAGCCAGCGAGGGAGTTTAGGCAACCGGGGAGAAAGATGCGCTGGAGGAGCCAGACGTAATTTTGAGCGTGGAGGTACCAGAGGTAGATCATACCGAGGGCACCGATGGAGGAGCAGACGCAGGCAACTACCAGGAGGGAGATGTGTTTGACGCTGTGAATAATTATTGTTGCGGCTTCAGAGCCTGCCTCGCTTGTCGTAGAAGCAGTGAGGGTGGACAAAGATGTATAGGCTCCGGGGAAGATGATGAAGCCTGCCAACAGGATCCATGTCTACTGGGTTGGTTAGTCATGGTTTCCAAGTTAATAATGAGGTCTAATATTGAATTTTGAGAGCTCACAAGCTATGGAAGCACAACCGAGAAAGCTTTTAAGAGAAATAAGTCGAGAATTGAGATTGACTTACAAAGAATGAAGATAGAATATTGTGAAAACGTGGGATAGTGTCTAAGGCTAGCAGCATTCCCATATATCTCGTTTGCACACTATCCTGACGACCCCCTAAGGCGGGTCTTTGAGGTGGTGAGTGGAGACGCTGCGAATACGATCCATGGTGTCGTGCTGGGACCTGAAGGACGCCAAAATGATGCCGAGGCTTTACTGGCTCTGGACTTGTAATAGTAGTTGTAGTTCGCCCTCCTCCCGTTAAGGACCTCTGGTCTTTTGACTTTTCATAGGAAGAGGTGTCAGATCGTGCCATCGCGCTGGTATTGAAGTTTTAGTAGCAAATGTTTGGTTAATGAAGAGAAGAAAATTCGTAAAATATTCTATGGAAACTCCTTTAACTAGCAAAGGAGTCAACCAGTGATTCAGTATTTAAAAGCGATGGCCAAGAAGTGAATGGATGAACGAACAAAGGAGAAAACAAGCAAACAATCTCAGTACTAGTCAAGTGGCAGCATCACTTATTATCTGTACTTCAAACCCTCTATTTATTTTGGTCTTAAGAAGCGCTAAAAGGTACTACTGTAATAACCTGTTTATAACCTTGTCACGGATTGACATGGGAGGGTACGAATTAATCTTTGTTCGCGACGATAGCTCTTCCATTGTTTCTAGAATAGTGTGAAGCTAGTCGATCACTCACGATGCCCCAATCGTTCTGATGTTTGACCTTGAGGGTGAGGCGTGGAGCAAGGGTTTCGCGCCAGTTTGAGGTGGAACTAGCTTCTGAACCCCTGGGCGCTTGCCTGTACAATGACGAATGAACACCCCGAGCGACCCTGAATTTTGAAAGACTCGGGTGGATAAAGAAATCGAACGACAGCAAATGAAATCGAAGGCGGCGGTGAAAATAGATTGCCAGATCGATTGAACCCATGAAACTTAAAACCCAGCTCTCACATGATACTGTGCCCAATTTCAGCAATAAGATGATATTTAGATGATACACCGCGAGCAAAGCCAGCCCGCCCAGCCATATTCATTACCTTCCTCCAGCTTACAGACCCTAACCGAAATGTCGAGCTATTACTTCCCTCCACTTACAAACATAGCCTTGAAATCTGCATTACTTTTGGGTTTCTTGTGCCCTTCCTGGTGACCATTAACCCCTCCGTCCGTTGTGCTCGGGCCCGTAGCAGCTCCCGTGGACTTTGCTGCTGCAGAATATCCCAATCCCCTCTTCACCCCCAGACCGCCCCGTCCACCAGGGCCAGGCCTCTTAACAGGCGCAGCAGGTTGCATGAAAGTGGCTGCCACTTTCTTAGCCTGCCCTGTCTGTACTCGGTCATTCTTGATCTCATCTTTCTTTCCAAATAGGTCCTTCATTCCTCCTGTGCGAAGTTTCCGGCCAGGAGTTATTTCGTGCCCTTCAAGAGCTAGTGCAGCTCGGCCGGCTGATGCAGCATCGGCATACTCGATGATCGCGCCTTGATGGTCTGGTCTAAGAACCAGTTTGCTGATCTCTCCATATGGCTCTACAATAATGCGAATACGGGCATCATTGATAGTATCCGGAATATTCATTAAAGTAATGATTTTGTCCCGCACCTCTGTTCTAGGCGGAGCTTGTAGTGCATGGGTGTTTACATATCCATCAGGCGCGGGAGATGGAGACATAGCTGAAGAACCATCACCATCAGGCGCTGGCGATGCTGCTGAAGCCTTTCCAATGCTTGTGGCAGTAGGTTTGAAATTCTTCCCTGTTGAGAGTTCAACAGTGAGAACCCTGGATTTCAACTTGGTCTTGTCCATCTCAACTGCTGCTTTGGCTTCTTCTGCCTTCTCGAATGCGATGAATCCAGCCCCTTTACTCTCGCCACTCTTAGTCTTCAATATTCTGACCTTCTCTAATGTTCCATATTTCGCAAACACATCTCTGAGGTCACCCTCCGAGAGTGTTGTATCTATACCAGTGATGTGGATTTCCCGGCCTTCGGCCATAGCCCCTTCACGATTCTTTTTGTTGGCTGGATCTGAGTATTTCGCGACTAGTTTGTAAACCCCTCCTAACTCTTTGCCATCAAGCCGAGTAGCTGCTGCTGCACCTTCCTGCGTGCGGAATGATACGTAGCAAAATCGTCGATGGGCATTGTACTTAAGACTAGGCCACCGAATGCTGAAAATCTCTCCACAATCTTTGAAAAGCTTCCGAAAGTAGCTATCATCGGCATTTGGGGGAAAGTTGGTCACATAGAGAGTCAAATTTGTACCAGGCACAACTTTGATTTGCCTGTCGGTAAAATATTTCCCGTCTCGCAGGAGAGCAGATTGAGCATCCTCGGGGGTTTGGAACTCAATCAAAGCTGTTGATGAGGCCTTATTGTCCTCAGACTGCATCTTGATGTCATTAATATGACCAAATTCCTTGAAGTACTGCTTGACTTTGGTTTGGGTTACATCGCCAGGTAAATTCGTGACTAGGACAGTTGTGTTTTCTCGATCCCGTTTTAGTTGCTGCTCCCGTAGAGCTTCGTGGTCTATAGCTTTCGCCTTCTTCTTGACATTTCCATCAGTCTCCTCATCCTCTCGTTTCCTCTTAGTTGAGGGCGAGTCGGCTGCTGCTGCTGCGACTTCAGGTTGTTGCTGGGCATACATGATAGCCGCTTGTTCTGCCTCAAGCTCGCGTCTCTTTACAACACGTTTGCCTAGCTTGTAGAGGTTGTTCATTGTCTTCAGCAATATGCCAACCTCTTCGTAGTTATTGCAATGCCGAAGATAAACTTCCATCATCTTCTCCGGCCAATCCAGACATCTTCGGTTAACGCCTTGATGAAGGACTCCGGTGGCAAGTGTAGGAGGTGTGTGTCCATCCCAGACCGTCATTTCCCAAACATAGTATTGTAGCCAGAACTCGTAACCATCACCACGAGTACGAGCCAGTTTCTTCCAAACCTCACGGGCTTCGCTGATAGCACCCTTTTGAGTGCGATATTGAATGAAAATTCTCTCGATTCTGAAAAGTGGGTCGCCAGTCCAACTTTTACCTTCTCGTCTCTTTCCCCATTCTTGAACATCTTCGAGAGCAGTGGTTAGTCCCATCTCAGCTACATCATCATCCTCATCAGTGGCACCTTCCACCATTGTCCTCCGACGTAGGTACCCGCTCCAGGCAACGTAAAACTCAACTACACCATCCATCCCATCACGATCCAACTCCCTGGTTTGCGTAGCTGCATGCTTGATGTGTTGCATTGTAGCAAATGGTTGCCCTTCCGCCTCAGCACAGAGGATATAACGTGCCCAGATAGATCCCGCCCAAGGACAGTGATTCGTGGCTCTTTGGATTACTGGTAGGACAGAAGATATTCCTGACTGAGGTTGGTCGATTCTAGCAGACGATAGGAAGACTATATAATCTTCCCATGCACTTGGGTCCAAGGCGAGGGGAGTAGAGCACAAGGCTCGTTCATGAAGTGCCACACAGTAGATCATCGGAGTGGATAAAACACCTTTCTTGGTTCTCTTCTCAGATTGTCCGACCTCCCAGGCTAGGTATTCCTTCATTACGTGTTTGATGTTCTCGGGGTCTCCAGACTCCACAGCTTCCTGCAGCTTTAATTCGTGTGGCTCGCGGAGGCTGTAAATATCTTTGGCATTCTTTGCAAGTCCCGTCATATCAACCATCGCGGACTCCCAAGCGTTCTTATCATATTTGGTAAGGAAGGTCGAGTACATTTGAGAAGTCTCATTCCAGGTTGAATGTGGTATCTGCATCCTCTCTATAAACAGTTTTCGAATGCGTTCGACAGTATGGGGATTTGGGTTCGCAGTAAGTTGTTCCAACTCGATCGAGATCCACCTATTCCAAAGCTCATGACTGTCATTAAGTCGATATTGGATTGCCTTTGCACCTTCTTGCCAGATACTGAGCGCAATATCTAAGGAGAAAACCTCTTGGCCCAGCACCTGCTCTTCTTCTGGCCAACCTGCGTCCCCATTCTGGCAATCCGTGTATAGTGACCAAAACCATTCGCAATATGCGAGCCAGAGCTTCTTCGACCATGGTTCTGCTGCGATAGCGCGTTTGTATAGTTCGACTACCCCAATCCTCTGCTCGAGATCTCGCGCGGTCCTGCTAGCCTCATCGACGAACGCCAGCCATCCATCTTCTCCAACTGGATCAGCCATGATCATGGAGGCGTGAGAGTATTCGTTCTCACTTTTTGAAGATATTGATGACCAAGATTTCTACAATCAAGGTTCAGGGAGGTGAAATTTAATCCCCGCGATCATTTCAAAGCTGAAACATCAAAAGTTGACAGGTAAAAGTCTGTGAGAAGATCATTTCAGAATTCGGCCTTGGGAGTCGCAGGTTACACTGCGTTACTTGTACGCGAAATTCTGCCACCGCCCACGTGATAACGGATGGGACCTCGAACTTCATGAATTGACAGAACCTCAAGCTCTTACGCTGGGACCAACAATTGTAACCCGCAATGAGTCTACATCTACCGTCGCGGCGACTAGTGAGGTCGGGTATGTATGAGAGGCTCTTGTATAGCAAATACCGACACTAATTGATGGATAGCTACGGCCCTGTCCACCTCGAAATCACTGCTCTCCTTCCTCAATCCCAGCATCCAGCGACGAACACTTTTCTGGACTGACACCAAGGACGCATTAAAAACCAAACCTCGGAATCCGTTATCAGAAGAATTTCTTAAAAAGAAACCACAGCAGCCAACTCTTGTCCGGGGTGACCTGGCATCCTCTTCCATTTTCGAAGACGAAGAACTTGCTGGAGCGAAGTCCAATGCGGACGAGAAAGGGAGGCCGGTGAGACTTACACCACGAAATCCTAAATATATGGCAGCGGCATTAGACCCAGACCCAGTATCACGGATGAGATGGGAGCGAAAGATGGTTATTCGAGATATTCGCAAACGAGGACGACTGACACGGGCACAACGGCTAAAACGAGAAGAACGGGTTTTGATATCTAAGAGTCACAATTTCCGAACCTCTGTTAAAAAGCTCGTTCCATTGGCGAAGCAAATCACCGGCAAGACAGTCGACGAAGCCATTATCCAAATGCGATTCTCGAAGAAGAAGAATGCCGCGGAGGTTAAGAAGCAACTTGAGCAGGCCAAGAATGAAGCTATAGTTTCTCGAGGTATGGGCTTAGGATTACAGAAGGGCTTAGGCCTAAAGAAGGGAGAGACTTTCAGACCTATCTTAATCCAGGGCAAGAGAGGCAAGAGGATCAAGGTTTCAGACCCGACGACTATATACGTAGAACAAGCGTGGTGCGGTAAAGGCTTGCATGGTAAGTCGCCCGACTATCGGGCGAGAGGTCAGACTTTTATTATGAAGAATCGCACAAGTCGTAAGTTTCTCGAAATGATTCTCAGGATTTCAATCTAACATCCTTAGATATCGCAATTGTATTAAAGGAGGAAAAAACTCGTATAAGACTCCATGAGGAGCGAGAGAAGAAGGAGAAGAACAAGAAGGTCTGGACTCAGCTGCCAAATAGACCAATTACTGCCCAGAGACAGCACTACTCGTGGTAGATGTCGGTGTACGGCGAATGACGAGCGTTGTATATCTAAGTGGTCTGTATAATAATGAAGATACTTTGGCTGAGGAAAACCCGTGGAAGTTTCGTCATTGTTTTTTCCACCTCATCTTTTGCCATTGAAACTCACATTATTGATTTCTAAGGTTTCTCCTTATATGTGACAGATCCAGGAGAACGACTATGGCAGTAAATAGAACAGTGGTTTTCGCGGCGTGGTTATCTCAATGAAAAGTTCGACTGCATAATTTGCCAGACTTGCAACATTGCTACCTTTGAAGGCCATAAGAGTTCTCCATTTCTGCTTCAACATTGCTAGAATATAGAAAAAGGTACACCGATTATTATCGTAATCATTTAGTAACCCCCTTTCAAAGGCCTAAACCTAGCAGCTTGTAACTACCCCTCACATTTGGCCTTTGAAAATGTTATGTGGTATTCAGTGCCCGTCTTCTTCAACATCATCTACTATTTGGTTCCTCGTCTGTCTTCAACACACTCGCTTAACCAGGCCACTTCGCCTACATTTTCTTACGCTTTACTTATGTTTACATTTCTCCTTTAAAAATATGCTCCGCGGCATATCTCCAAATATTGCATGGTCGGTAAAGCACAGACAGTTATATTCATGACATCCCCTGAGAGCATCAACCATCGCATGAAATAGTGATGAGGAGTTCATTTCCTCAACTGCTCCTTCAACAACCTTCCTGGAGGGACGTTTTGCTTTTTAATAGTCGGACGTAACGAAGGGCACCTATAGGAAAGACGTCAAGTCCGATTATTAATGTTTTAGGCTGTTAGCTAGTGGCCTACTCAAGGTTCTCTCAAGAGGTTAGATAGAGAAGAAGCACCGATAGTGGATGTTGGAAAGGAAAAAATCAGTATTGCAAGTCTAGGAATTTTGCTTGCGAGATCCAAGATATAGTTCTTCAGGGGAAAGGTATGGACTTGTGAATAGTATTTCCTACAAATTACACCTAAGAGCTCAGAAGATGGGTGAGATAACTTTGTGTTTTGGATTTATCCATGACAAAATCCAAATATGAGGGTATGCGGTAACAACTTCAATGTCAAACGAACTTATACATGAGGCTACATATAAACCTTTTTCCTTCTCCAACGCCGACGCTATGCAAAAGCAACAAGTATACAAATAAACTATGGCATCCCAGTCATCAACATCTCTAGCATCCCCATCGTCTGGCACGCCTGCTGCGACGTTTCCACTTCGGCTCGAACTTTCCTATGCAAGTCTTTGATATTACGTTCCAGCTCAGGAGAACCCCCAACATGCTCGGAATATATATCCAAGAGTATAAGTGCCGAATCAACGCATAAGCTGACATATCGAGGATCTGTAATGTGCTTGATAATCCATTTGAGTATCGGCTGAACAGTTGTCTCATCTCGTCCTTTAAAAGCAGCCCTCATTGCACTTCTGTGTCGAAGAGCAGTCAGAAGTGTGAGCACGGTGAGAGACGGCAATCCCTGCTCCATGACAACATCCAATGCTTTATCATATCTGCCTGCTCTAAGATCCTTCTCCCAAACTGTTTCGGTTTTTCGATTCCGCCGCGAATTCCCCTCAATTATCACGTCGACGCCCTCGCCTACAAAATTCAAGCCTCGGAGCTTCTTCTCCACTCCTTTCGCCTCCACGCCTCTTGTACGTTTTCTGTTCTTCGAGGTTTTCCTATCGTGCTCGTCCAATTTCCCATCAATCAGAGCCTGCATCTCCTTGGCCCTCTCTCGCTCTTTCGTTCTTTGCTGGCTTGAAAGTCGAGTTTTAATTGACAGAATGCCTGTTGCCAATCCCACAACCATATGCCTATCTTCTCGGCTCGATCCAGCACTGACAACACTGACGGACAGAACTGGTGCAGAATACTTGGATCCGGCCACGACATTCCAGCCGGAAGTTTCGAAGATCTTGACATGACCATCGAGACCACCACTAACAAGTCTTGTTCCGTTAGAAGCCAAGCAGAGAGATGTAACAGTCTTCTGATGATTCTTGATCAAGTGGAGTGGCTTTCCTGCAACGAGGTCCAAAACCGAGATCTGATTGTCTGCTGCAGCAAGCACGGTAGTTCCTGAAGGCAACGGTAAGATGGCTTCAACTGGTGCAGCGTGTTTGAAAATCATCGCAGCCCTTCCTGGTATCCTTGGATCCCACAATCGGACAGTCTCGTCATAACTTCCCGTCAAAATCATCTTCGACATGGTCCCTGGCATGAAAGTTCCACTCCTCACATAATCTGTATGTCCAACAAATGTTGTCGTACTCACTTGACTTGGCAGATCCCATAATCGAACAGTCCGATCATCGCTCGCACTCATAAGGGTCGTCAATTCGGTCGGTGAGAACTTAGTTGTCCAGACTGGTTGCTTGTGCTCCTCCCACGTCTTCAAAATTGCTCTCGAGTTCACATCAAAGACTTGGATCTTCCCCGAATCATCACCGGCCACCATAACGCGTCCATCTCGTCGAATCTCTCCGCAATGCGCAATATCCGTAAACCGGGCGATTGTCTTAACAAGCTTTCGGGTCCGAATAGAAAAGATTTGCACTCTGGTACCTGTCGTGACGGCAAAATAATCGTTACTCGAGGGAAGTAAGGCATTGATTGGGGGTGGAGGGAACGAGATATGGGTTATTGGCGATGGAGAAGGTATATTTTGCGTTGATTTGAAGCTCTTCCAATATTCCTGTTCAGGGGTGGTAGGAGAAGGCCCAGTTGGGAGCTTCACCTGCTGGAGCTTTGTTACCGGCGCCGCCATCTTGAAATTCGCATTGGCAGATGTAATAGGGTTGTCGAGGAATTCAACGAGCAGGCGGGTTGAAGTTGCAAAAAAAGTTTGGCTCAAGCAGGGATCTTTTTTGCGATAAGCTTTAGTCCAAATCGGGCCTAACTAACAAACTTAAACTCTTCCTCACCTACAGAGTACCTCACCTCACCTCCAGAACACCTCGAAAATCTTATCTCACATCTACCGTCCATTGAAAGGTAGGCAAACATCTTGAGAGATTTGAAGCTCTCTCATTCTCATGGAAACCACTGGTCCCCAAAAGCTTCGGTTTAGAAGTCTAGCCCCAAGCTATATCATGTCAACTTATACGAAGTACAGCATGCAAGCATAGACTTTTCTAGCCTCAGCGAATATCTACACAGAGATCTCCTTCTCTTGACGACTTGACACTTGACAATCAATAGTGGTAATGTTTGCCAAGATCTAAAGTATACTATCGGGACCATCACAGGATAATACAGCAAGCAAGCCAGTGCCAAACCCCTCTCCAATGTTTGTCAGATGATGTGGATTGTTACGAAATCCTACATCAATCAGAATACTAGAATAATGCGTGTTCTTAGCCTAGTTTGATATTATACCTATTGAAAACCAAGAAAGTCGCCTGGGAGGATACTGTAGGTGGATCACTATTTGCTCAAGTCATCATTCTGTACAAGCAAGCTGATCAACTTTTATATAAAGATCTCAAAGTGCATCTAGACACAGCATCTCGTCTGGATAATGTCATCTTCAGATTACTTCAATGAGACCCGGAACTAGGCACCGACAAGCACCCCTTAGTGATCGGTCCTTTTCCAAAAGTAGAATCACAAGCCAGTGAAATATATAAACAAACTCGTTCTTCCCCAACAGAGACAAAGATCCTAATGAAATTTTCTCGACAAGATTTAGGATGGGCAGCCTCTACCCAGCTAGGTAATAGGTTTCTTAGAATACATTAGTCTTACAGGTAAGCCAACCTGGATCACTCTTAACCAACAAAAGCTTTGCATGCTCTGAGATCATAACCTCATTGAGGTGATATGGGCAAAGGACTGGTGAAGACAGACTCTCTTTGCAGCAACTTAGGGACAGCTTGATCTTCGCAAAGCTGGGAAATTTTTGATCACTATTATTATGCAATGTTCCTGCTTTTGCTTTACCATCAACACCTTTCTCAAACAAATTATATATACGGTGTCAAGCGACTTCATAAGCAAGTGCCAATTATTCGCTTTTGAAGGCTGGTGTCCAAACCTACAAAATATATACTATGCAGACATAGTCTCACGGTTATCTTCAAGATAAGTTAGTGAATATGGTATAAGATTTTTTTTCATCCAAAGTCTTTTTCAAGCAAGCTAAGCGAGAACTAGTGCCGATAGGGTAGTCCATCACTTGATCATATCGAGAACGCGTCTTCTTCTAATTCTGGCTTTGCATTACATGCTCCTTCAATATTAGCAACATTTTACTTCTAGCATCAACACTCCTTTCAAAACACAACCCAGCCTCTTTCGGACATTCACGTCACGTCTTGTCCCCGATTCCTACAATTCCCTCAGCACCACATTCTCTTCTTCACACTTGCATTCGTATCTTCTTCTCAGATACTCAGAGTTCTATCCAGACCTCTTCATATCTTTTCATAGAAGCCTCCCACATCCTGTCGCTGAGATTGCATTGCCTCATCTGATATTTACCACGTCCTCATTCCGACTTGTACATGACATCCTTTGTCGGCCTTGACCATGGCTACTGACCACTCCGTTATCGTGATTGTCGATAGCGAGGATGAAGACGTGAACAGCTCTCTGTTGAATGTCTTCCCACCATTACCTTTGCAAAGGTGAAGCTCCTTGCCCTTATCCTAGTCTAAGTTTGCTAACAGTACATAGTACCCTCCATGGCCTGGCGAAAAAGAGCGTAAACCAAAAGGCCGCCGACAAGCCTGGCAGGATTGCAGTTGCGATCGTCAGTCCAAAATGTCACTTTTCTCATTTTCAAGCGTCGGACCTGCAGGTGTTTTCAGTTAAGCCTGTAAGCTATCAAAACGTCTCATGATACGCGTCACACTAAATTCAGGCAATAGGAAAATACCATTGACCAGATCGCGATGTCCTACAACAAGCAGCTGAAGGTCGATATCGTCCTTTTTGACAGAGTTACATTTCTGGATGGGGAAAAGCAAATAGGAGAAATCAACCGAGATGGGTTTGATAACAAGGTTGTGGCTTTCTGGGCAAAGAGCGATATCACATCGAAAGAGGCTGCGAAAGAGGTCACTCACAAAGCTGGCACAGAAAGAGCCAAGCAGAATGGTATCAAACTTGCAAAAGCTAAGGATGCACAGTTTGCCCAGGAGAAAGCTGAGAAGGACAAAGTTGAACAAGAGAGGCAGCACCAGGCTAATATGGAAAGACTTCAGCTTGAGATGGATAGGGCTGAGCGCGAAGAACGTGAGAGAGAAGACGCAAATGCGACAGAGCGGGTCGCTGAGGAAGCAAGACAACGCCAGGCTCAAGAAGAAAAAGCCGCCGAGGAGGAAATACTTAAGCGTTCCAGCGAGAAAGCTGCTGAAGAGAGACTCGAGCGTAAGAACCTTGAACGCGATAGAGCAAAATCTGCTGAGCAAGAGAAGCAGCGCCAGATTGCCGAGGAGAGAGCCGCCGAGGAAGAGACATTTGAGATGGGTATAGATGCGAATTGCTTGACGAAATCATCCACTCCCGATATTCCTCAACCTACCTCAACATACCTCAACACTAAACACGGGTTCGGTGGCTGGCTCGAAGAAGCATTCAAAATTCGCTTCGCAACAAAGCTCCTCCGAAGTTGGCATGCCCTGTGCTCCCGGCACTCAACTGTCTGTAGTAGAAGGCCTACGAATTCGCAGAATCAGGAGTTCAATAAAAGTTGGGTTAAGTGGGAGTTCGGTGGTTAAGTCCAAGAAATCTTCTGGATCCCCTCCGCCACCAAGCTCGCCCAGCAAAGCCTCCAGCCCCGCCACCCCATGTATCACAAAAGAAACTCCCCCAGCTCTTAAGCCTAGGGCCAAGAAAGCTGCGACCTCTGGTGCTCGTCCCTTAAGAAGAGCGCATAGGCTTGCACCTCCCTCTAACCTTGAGGAAATTGGTCAATTCGATTCTAGAAAGCTTTCAAACACAAATTCTGGCACAAGCGGAGATAAAGCAAAGGATGCAGTGATCGGAGGGAGAGTGATGAAGCGTCAAACTGGTGGAAAGGTTCAACGACGAGTTCTTGTGGGCTCCCTTTTACTTTTCTCATTGTCTTGCTAACGCTTCTGTCAGGGCAACCTAGAAGGAAACAGTGATCCAAAACTCCTTCCCGTGAGTCGTCCCTTCTACTCAAGCCAAGATCTCACTAGCAGTTTCTCAGGACGCAAATGCAAAATCTCTATTGAAGGAAGCAAATCTTTTGCGAGGGAAATTCCCGGATGATCTCTTCGAACTTGCCCCTAAAAACCCGCAGCGAAAGGTCATTTGCCACGAATGCCCTTTGCATCACTTCTCTGCTGAAACAACTGGGGAAGGTTGGTGTCCTTTGCTCTTCTAAAATCAAATCTTAGTTACTAATAAACGTAGACCTCAGAAATCATATTAACGGCCACCGTCATAGAGAGTTTGTGAGCGCCCGCTTACTTCGAGAAATTGTTCTTCGACCTGGTCCTACCAAGAGTAGAAACAAGGCCGATTTGAAGAAGAGAGAATTTCTCGTTAGTGCCCTTTCCACCCTAGAAATCTACAGAACTGTTTACTGACGGCAAATAGCTTCAATTCCCCCAGTGGCTGCAGAAAATTCTCCCTGGTATCTATAAAAAATACCCTGCTGACTTATTCAACATCGACTTCCGGCACTTTCCGGATGGTCATCCCGGCTTTCATTGTCTGGAATGTTCGGATGCGTATCCAGCTCGTCCTTTCTTCTTTTTGGAGAAGGAGGAGTCGTTCGAGAGAGTCATGGAGCACCTAGCTTGCGAGGAGCATAGGAATAGGATGGAGAAGAGGTTGAAGCAGAAGAAAGCTTCCAGCATGGCTTTGGTAAAGGATTGATTTGGATATGTTGTATTTTACAATTTGGGGCGGATTGCGGATGGTTGTGAGGGTTATGAAGAGTGATGAGTGTTATGTATGATACCAAAGGACAACGGTCAACCTGACCATACGAAGCGTGTTTTCCTCACGTATGAAGCTGATCATTTTCTTTTGATACGACGGGTTGAGTCGCAAAAGTGAATCCGCACGGCTATACTTTTTGTGTCCATAAATACACTTGAACCATTAACTTCATGTGGTGGCAAGGCCTCTTTTGTTTTATGCCAGAGCTAGTTCTTGTGCCATAACTCCCAACCCAACATATATCAAAGTGACACTTTATCTTCTTTACTCAGACCGAAACAACTGTTTCTCTTTATCAAGTCAAAAGCTAGACTGTATGTCTATAAGTTTATCATATATAATTTTATGAAACAATTTAGGTAGGCATTTCTTAATCGCTTATCAGAAGAACGTCGAAGGAAAAAGACCTACGTTCTAGAAATCTTGAAAATAAATGGTTGTACTGGATCTTTCTGAAGTCCACCATCTTATTGCTCAAATTAAATGTTTTCAGGATAATAACCCTTTCCTTAAACATTCCATTTGTAATATAGAATTAGCTAAAACATTTGACTTTTAACTTCCCCATACCCCTTTCCTCCTCGCTAGCTTTAGATCTGCTTAGCCAATTTCTGATAAATACCATTAGTCCGATATGACTTTATATTAAAAATTATGAATTAGTAAGATTATATTCACAATGTTTTAGTTCGCCATCTTCAACATCTTGAAAGTTGGGAAATCAAGTGATGATGGGGATATCCGAAATTTAGAGGCTAGTAGTCGGACTTAAGCCCTCTGGCCCATTCCTACAGTTGGCGAAAGCGATATGTCTAGCGCAATTGAAGTGTATATACTCATAATAAAATTACGAGTACCCTTTTCATAGATCTATTTACCAGAAGCTGTCTCCCTTATATTCTTAACTAGAATGTTCAAATAAACGTATGAGTACGAAAGGCTGAAACCGGACCTTCTTGCTCCATCAGGAATCGACTCAAGTAATATTCCGCAGCACAATGACTTTTGAGGCCTTCTCGTAACCTAACTACAATAGGAAATAAGTTTAGATGGGCCTATCAGCAAAAAACAGAGAAGCTTCCTTGTACTACGGAAATAGTTTGCGTTGACATGCGTCTCACACCATGTGCTTACAGAGGGCCGCACTTGCATACAGCCAGCGAGTCGTTATTGCTTCTCAAGGGTAGCAGCAGGTTTACCAGATACTAATGAAGGTGGGGACACTTTTATAGACCTTAATGCTAGCAATGTGTGGTTTGTCCCAGTCGGGAGGCCTCACTCCATCCAAACCCTTGAAGAGAGCGGAGAATTCCTCCTCGTTTTGGACAACGAATCCTTCTCCTACTGCGCCTTCTCTGCAGCCCAGCTCTTTCCCTAGAATTCCAAAGGGACATGCCCCAAAATCTTACAAACCCCCATCTTTGAATTAGACAACCTTCCTACAAACTAAGTTTACATCTTTAATGGTACCTCTACATCGGCAAACACTTCTGCGCAAATATCTATAGGATCGGCGGAAGCACTTCTATCCAGGGTTTTATGCACAGATCACTTCCCGCAACTGGCTCCTTATACTCTCCATGGCGGTTCTGTCTAAATTACCCCCACAATCACATTTTCCATAGCGAATATTTCGCCACCACAGGGATCGACTTTCAGCCCAATACTATACGAACTGCAGCGGCATCACACATCCGACAAGTAGAACTCTTTCCTGCATGACTTAGCTGGCATAACTATCTATCTGGCCCAAATGTCTCCCCGCATATCCGACCGCACAGCCGGAGACGTCATATACTTCCCCGCTTCCAATCCCAATTGCATCGAGAATGCTGGGATGGGAGATTTCATTCTGTTAGAGGTGCTGGAGCAGGGAAAGTTTTCCGATACCAGTCTCATCCAGTGGCCGAGGCAGGTTGCGAAGGTGGCATTGGCGCTGCCGGTAGTACGTTGGACAAGTTGCCGATGGACAATACGTATTTGAAGCCAAGGGATAGGAAATTTGGTTACATTAGTCGGCGAGCCCAACTAGAGTGCTGCATATAAATCTCTCAGGTGAGCTTGATTGAGATATAGTGGTAGGGGAAGCGAATGAAATTCGGTGGGCAAAGCTCTTTCCTGCGCAGATATCTAAACATTCTCTTGTGATATTATGCACATTCTCTTTTCGAGCTATTAAAACATTCTCGCCCCAGACGTCTACATCTTTACCAACTTAATAAGTCGTCTCTGGAGTTGTGACAGCTATAGTCGGACTTAACGTTGCTGCTGTAGGAGCTCTTCTCTACAGTCGGCGAAAGCGATGTGTCTAACGTAAGCGAGGCGTCTACGCTCGCCTAAAAATATACAGTAAATTCCGACGATTATATCTTATTACATGGAGGTATTTTCCTATAATAAATATTATAGTTCAATATGGTGAAAATCTCGTTTCAGCTTGTCTTTTTCCTATTAAGGTTACATTAAAAAAATTTCGTTAGGATTTGGTTGTATTATTACAATTTATTGGAATGCATTGTGGGTACGTTGACTTTACAGAAAGACTAATATAATGACCTGAATATGTGTTCCCATTCTAGCCTCGAATTGACAGTTGATTTTTGACACTATTGAAGTCGAGGCACGGGCTAAAGCTCACATCTGCTTCTTGTCCATTCGCAAGTGAGCAAGGAGAGACAATCACCGGATCATTCCCAGAGGCTGGCGAAGATGGTAAAGCCTCACCAACCAAGAAGGACTGGCAATTATAAAAGGGTCTTGGCGCTACTGTGTAGTAGGGAATTAAAGGAGTAATCCTAGGCCTCTGTGCTGCTAACATTTATCACTTGAGGAGCCAGTGTGGCGAGAACTGTTAGCAAGAAGGGAACCAAAGGACAAGAAACTCGATATATATTAGCAACCGACAAAAGGAGGGACGAGCGAGTTTGTCAAGCTTTCGAAGACAAACTACATATATAAGTGCTTCTAGGTCACTTGAAGTAAAAGAGTAAAGGGATATGAGCCTATAAATACCGAGAGTTAGCATCCTAGAATTGTGCATCTATTGTGCGGAGCACTCTCCATCCATCTATTTTGGCGAAGAGCTGTAATATGAAGTGCCGCGATGGTCACATAAGTATGGTTGCACAACTTCGTGCGACACCTAAACCATGCAAGCCAGGTATCGCAACGACAGCTCCTGCAAGTCAGACCATTACTCCCCCTCCACCGTAAAAAGATGTTAGCTCCATAATTCGAAGTAATTCGTCGTCATGAGAAAAAACCCATCTATTATAGGGGTGAAAAGGTGCTCGTCATCGCGTATCAAAACCGACACGCTGTTACCTACCTGTCTCGGTTAGTAGTAACAACAAGTAACCATTCCATTATAATCTATTGTTGACCGACGAGGCCTCAAAAACGACTCCGCCATAGAGGATGTAATCAGCATTCGCATGGCACGGCAAAAGCTCGATTGTATTTTTGCGGGCGAAATCGGCGTTAAGGCATCGCCGAAGACCATGGAAATTTCTAAGAACAGACTTGATTCCTACCACGACTGCTTTGAGTACTCGAGAGAGTAGATAGGTGGTATTCATGTCATCGTTGAGGAGGTATTTCGGGGTTCCTGTAACTACCATGGCTACAGTGGCTTTTACCAAACCAATCGTAAATCAAGTCTTGATAATTAATAGGCACAACGCTAACAGGGAAAATAAGCTGCAAGTGGGCAGAAGAACGCAATGGCTTTAAGTCGGCATGATGACGACGTGAAACGGCCCAACTCCAAGGGAAAAGCCCGACTCAGACCCATCTCCGACAGCCAATCTTTGCTATCACCGACAACCACCATTTCGGATAACTTTCTCTCTACATCGGCGTTTGAGCTACATCCCCACCATGCTGTCTTTCATGGATAAAGCCGAACACCTACAGGAAGTAAGAGCTTATTCATCTTCGGACTTCAGAGATGCCAGCAGATGCCAGCAGAATCAGGTCGGCCCTCTTGGCCCGAGAAAAACCGTGGGGTATGAAGTATAAGAGATGATGTTTTCCGGTCGTAAAGGAAATTTGAAAGAACATCATTCCCATCCAACAGTTCACATTATCATATCGATCTTACATATCTACCAACTCAAGTCAAACCGCATTCAAAGCCACTCGCAACAATTCAACTACATACAAACCCACTCATAGCAATCCAATCGAAGCATCCTAACCACCATGTCATCAGGAAACGGCAAGACAGTTCTCGTCACTGGAGGCTCTGGATTCGTGGCCGGTCATGTCCTCAATTCATTCCTTTCCAGGGGATACAACGTCCGAACCACCGTTCGAAACGAGAAGTCTGCTGAGAAAATCAGAAAATCCCACAGCAAATACATCAACCAGCTCTCTTTCGCCATTGTGCCTGATCTTCTTACTCCCAATGGCCACGATGAGGCGGTTAAGGGCGTTGATGGAGTAAGTCAAATCTCGCCCCCGTCGATTGCGAAGAAAACTAACAGTGTCTAGGTCATTCACACCGCGTCTCCCTTCCAAATAGTCGTTGAAGATAACGAGCGTGATCTCCTGAAACCCGCAATTAACGGGACCACCTCGGTCCTCAAGTCCATCCAAAAGTGCAACCCCAACGTTAAGCGCGTGGTTATCACCTCCTCTTTCGCTTCTATCGTCGACCTAAGCACAGGTGCTCGTCCAGGCTACACCTACACCGAAAAGGATTGGAACCCTATCACCTACGAGGCTGCCGTCGAAACCACCAACGGCTCGGTGGCATACTGTGCTTCCAAGGCTCTCGCCGAGCACGCTGCTTTCGATTTCGTCGAACAAAACAAGCCCAACTTCACTGTTAGCACCATCTGCCCCCCCATGATTTATGGCCCTTCTACATTCGACCTAGACATGAATCATTTGAACACCTCGTCAATCGATATTTACCGTCTTATGAATGAATCGACAAAGGAAGTGCCAGAGACCTCATTCTTTGCCTTCGTTGATGCCCGTGACGTTGGAGAGGCACATTTGCGCGCGTATGAGTCGCAGGAGGCTGCTGGACAGAGGTACTTTGTTACAGCTGGGGGATACACATATCAGCAGATCTGTGACATCATCCGAGCTGACTTCCCAGAGAAGAGAGACTTGGTCCCTGAGGGAATCCCAGGTGCACCATACCCTGATGTGTACGGGGTCGACAATAGCAAGGCTAGGAAGGAGTTGGGCATTGAATTCCGGGATTTGAAGACCACAATTGATGATATGGTGAAGGGCTTCATTGAAATCGAGGCGAAGGCTTAGAGCGCTGTTCATGATTTATGAGTGTTATGTTTCTGTATGTTTTCTGTACGTTTGTTAGACATGTTAGCGATATGAACCTCCTTTAATACATCAATCCCTTCAATACCTAAAATACTCCCATTATTTCAACCGACTACTTCGAGTGAACTCAAAATATGTCTAGTGCACAAAGTGCTCTGCTCTATTCGAACACTTCATAGTGGCCTTACATCCAAAACGATATGAAATTCTGCCTCTGGCCTTTTGCTACCTCGCATTCCATGGGTTGAGTATTGCTTATTCTTAGGACTTCTGCTCAACTCACATGCAATTAGTGTGGTAGAGATTAAGCACACTAATTAATTAATAAGCAGATTAATTGAATCAATTGGATGAATTAGATTAACGTATGTAGAGACCTTGATTAGATTAATGAGGCTAATTAGTCTGATTATTTTTCGATTGATGGAACAAATGCTTCGTTAAATTAGATTGACGATCTGATCTAATCATTTCTCATAATGCATGCACCTATTCCCTCTTTACCCATCCTTGCATCCATGGTCCTCACTCGACCTCGATCGCCACTAGTCAACTCTATAAATCAAAAACCCCAACTTTCCCTTCTCTTTCACATTCAACACTCCCTCCATCATCATCTTCTCTGCCACGGCCTTACTTGCTCTATCCACACATCCATCCTCGGCCTCCTCCCCCCTGCCCTGGACACTTCTCAATTCTTTTTCTGCTCCATCTCCATCTACTTGGAAAACCAGTCCTAATTCTATTCCTTCAAGTGTTGGATCTGACACTGCGGTGGCGAGATGTATTGTTTGTATAGAGTTGTCTGCTGCTGAGCTAGAGTGTTGAAGGAGGAGCGAAGAGATGTGTGGCCAAGCGTGAGGGGGGATGGTGATTGGTGATTGCATGCCCTGGGACGGTTGCCGAGGCTGGAAGAGGCATTGACCTTGGGCTGTAGATGGTGATACTAGTGTCGAGTCGGTAACTTGGCGAAGGGTTGCTGCGTATTTATTAGAAACTGGTTTCTAACAGAAGAGAGAAGAGACGGCGAAGGCACATGAGTTCAAAGCTCATCAAATAACCCATTGACATTTAGACAGCCAGAATAAAAACACGATTGAACCAGTCATCCTCAATCCAGCATGTGGAACGGATTCAACAGTAGTAGAGAAACAAAAAATTCTAAAATCGCAAAACCTACGCAAGAGGACACCCAAATTCCCAATTGACCTCGACGATACAGTCGTCACCGCAACCCCCAAAATTAAAAGCGCTTCAAACAACATGTTTAACAGTGTAAGTCCCTCGCCAGGAGGAAGATAATTGAATAGAATAAGCAAAATAAAATAAAATTCCTTTCCTACACAAACACCACTAAATCACGCACGTATCAAAAAAAAGGAATACCAAGAAAATGCGCCATATCATTCCTTTATGAATATAACCCTCCTCCCCTCCCTCTAAGGACATCGAGACAAAAAAGCGGAGTCGAAGATAAGCATTGTGTGTGAGAAGGCCAAAAAATGGAGCTAGTTGTTCCGACGTAGGGAATCTGTGAGCGGCGTGTGTCAGGTATGCGGGGGGGAACGCGGGCACACCGCTGCAAATCGAGGTGGACGGCGTGAAGGAACAGACATTTGGGAGGTCGGAGGCATTGTTTCGGCTGTGCGTTTCTTAGAGAAATCGGATAAGAGTCTGTTTTGGGGTATGGAAAAGGCTTGGTGTTGTTGATCTCGGCGAGGGCTTGTTTCTGAGATCTGCGACGGGATGAGGAAAGGGTTTCAGAGGAGGCTTATGCTGCAAGTATACTTGATCGGGCATTTGCATTTTAATTGATTTGCGGTACGAAGATAACATGCATCGAAGAGTCGAAAGCCTGAAATGGACTACGAGTAGAAAATAAGAATATGTGGACTTTTTTTTTAATTTCTTCGTCTTTGCATTGAGAAAAGGTAACCTGCGATAGCGGAATATCTATTCATAGGTATAGAGTCTATGCGTGCTAGGTAGGTTAAGCATTATATACAAGTCCATATCTGAGATTTGAATCAAGTTGTATGAGCGGTACATAGTACGGCCTGCCTAATTAGCTACGAAGCATAAGAAAGATAAGAAGGCGCGGATGGTGAGAAGAGAGAGCTGCAAGTCATTGAGAAAATCCTCAATTCAAGACCTAAGAAATTTCATGGTAGGCAAAGGCCCTAGTCGAAACTGCAATCCCGCCCAGGCATACATCATTCAAAAATAGCACAAACATGCAAAGCACCGTGATGGCTACCAATCATCCCAGATGGTCCATTTTGTCCCGAAGCAGTCCTTGATATTGTCCCCAACGCCGTGCCTACTCTAAAATCAATCAATGCACTTGGAGCCATGCTAACATCTGGTCAAATGCTTGTGCCTGCGCAACCTTGATATGCGTGTCTTCGTATTCTCCAACGACACCGAATCCATGCGGTACGCCAGTGTACGTTTTGAACTCGCATTCTACGTTATTCTCGTTCAAGTATTTCTCGCCATGGTCCCGAACATCGTCAGAAAATAGTTGATCGTTCTCTACGCAGATGAAGGCCAGTGGTGATTTGGTTCCTTCAAAGTCCTCTTTGGTAACCAAAGTTGCATGTGCAACTGCTCCAGCCTTGATAAAAGGCCCTTTCATGGCGGCACCAGCTTCTACATCATGTGCCGCAGCTGCTTGACCCCACATTGCAGGAGCAAGTTCAGGCTTCTCCCCAGCTAACAACAGCGTAAATCTGCCTCCGATCGAGTAGCCGACTGAGTATATTCCGCCACCATTGGCAACTGCGTCTGCAAATTCATCCTTTGCGGCTTCGATAACCTTCTCGAGAATGGGAAGAACCTTCTCTGGTGTATGTCTTGCCAGCCACATGTCGATCACGAAGCTTTTAGCTGTCTCAGCGGCCCGTAGCTTGATCTGCTCGATTATAGAGGGCTCCTTGTCTGCTGAATATGTCGCTGGTCCGTCTAAGGGATCATTCTCAAACATATCTGGCATGACCACAAGAAAGCCCTGCTGTGCGAAGTTGTCGGCTTGTATTTGGTTATTCTCGGAGTGGAGGCCCGTAGCAGTAGTGAGGAAGAGCAAAAGTTTCGATGGAGCGTGGGGATAATCGGCGGGCTTGGAGACATAAACGTCCACTCCACCTAGTTGTGTCATCTCACCACTCGGTCCTCGTCCAAATGCTTAAACAAGTCAGCACATGCTGTCTTGAAAGGCTCGTTACCCGTAAGGAGGCGCTGGAAGTACTGACGCGTTGCTCGTGGGTTTGGCACCTGCTCCTTTAGAAGGTCAGTGAAAACATCGACGGGTATATCCAGCGCTACAGCTTACCCCAAGGCTTGCACCGCTCTGCGCAGGAGTATCTCCGGGGATGAAACTGGCAGCGGTCTCCTCGATCGCATCACTCTCCGGAGCTTTGGTTGCAACTTCTGGATCAGCCATGATAAAATGATAGCTTAGGAGTTTTGAGGAAAGACTTGAAAGCAAAGTTGGAGTGTCGGATAGGGATGGGAATGGGATGGGATGGAATGTAGAGTAAATATGGTATACGCAGCTTCAAGGGCGAGTAAATAGAGGTCACCGAGGTGAGCAGGTGGGCTTAGAGCTTTGGTGGGGTTACTGTTGTGCTAAATATAGAACGTGATGAACCCCTGCAGAGAGGAGGCTCCAGGCCACCAGGCACAACAGGGCATTGTCGTGTTGATGACAAAGCCGGAGACACTTTACGCCTCGACGCGTTCCTCGTTCCCCTCTCACGCGTTCTTGGATCAGCGATCAACTATCAACTTCACAGGAAAGTTTATACCCAACAATAACCACACATAGTCAGATCCTTCAAAATGGCCGATGCAGCCAGAGCTCAGATTACCCAGGGTGCTTTGAAGTAATTAATAGCTTCCTTTCTATCCTCCTTGTCTCTCTGCTAACTCTAGCCAGTGCTATTTTCAATGACCCGGATTCCTTGCAGGTAAAATTTCCAGTGCCGATATGCCAATGCGTGCAAATCAAGGCTCTTGGAACCACTGGCGAAGGTAACCCGGAGCGGTATCGACTTGTGTTGAGTGATATATCAAATTTCGTCCAGAGCATGCTTGCCACACGTTTGTCTTCACCTTTCCACGTCCTTGTTGCACGCTGACTTTTCGCAGAGGCAAACCATGTTGTCCATGAGGGAAAACTGAAAAAAGGATCGATCGTGCGGCTCAAGTCATACCAAGCGAACTCGGTCAAGGGAAAGAGGTGGGTAACAATAATCTATGATCTCTGTCAAGAGGCTGACGTTGTAGGATTCTGATCATTCTGGATCTTGAGGTCATCGAGGGTTTGGGGGAACCTGAGAAGATGGGAGAGCCTGTTGCCTTAACTGTCAAGGAAGAGGATGATGTAAAGCCCGTGAATACAACCATCGCAGGAAATGGATTTTACGGAAATAGACCAAAACAGCAGTCAGTTCCAGCACCGGCACTTCAATCTCGTACTGCTCCAGAAAGCTCGGCTGGTGGCTCTCACATATACCCCATCGAGGGTCTCTCGCCATATGCCCACAAGTGGACAATCAAAGCTCGAGTCACACAAAAATCCGAAATCAAAACATGGGCGAAGCCAAACAGTGATGGAAAGCTATTTAGTGTCAACCTACTCGATGAGTCAGGTGAAATAAAGGCTACTGGCTTCAACGAGCAATGCGACATGCTTTATGACGTCTTCCAAGAAGGACAAGTTTACTACATCTCTGCATGTCGAGTACAACTTGCCAAGAAGCAATTCTCGACTCTTTCCAACGATTATGAGCTTACATTTGAGCGCGATACAGTCGTCGAGAAATGCGAGGATCAAGACCAAGCGAGCGTGCCACAAATCAAGTACAACTTTGTGAACATCGGAGCTCTTCAGGACATAGAGAAAGATTCAACAATTGATGCCATTGGTATATTAAAAGACGTTGGCGAGCTTGGCCAAATCACCTCCAAAAACTCAGGAAAGCCATTTGACAAGCGTGACCTCACGTTGGTAGACGACAGCGGGTACTCCGTTAGACTGACAATATGGGGTAAAGCGGCCGCAGCATTCGATGTAAACCCCGAAGCTGTTTTAGCATTTAAAGGTCTTAAAGTCAGCGATTTCGGCGGCCGTAGTCTAAGTCTGTCGTCTTCGGGGTCTATGACTATCGATCCTGATATCCCAGAGGCTCACAAGATAAAGGGATGGTACGAATCAGAAGGGCGAACCGGGAATTTTGCATCCCATTCTGGAATGGCAGAAGCTGGAGAAGCTGGTGGCCGCAAGACTGAATACAAGACTATAGCTCAGGCCAAGGAGGAGAACCTTGGAACGAATGAAAAAGGCGATTTCTTCTCCACCAAGGCCACTGTTGTCTACATCAAGCAAGAGAATTTCTCCTACCCCGCATGCCTGAAGGACGACTGCAACAAAAAAGTCACAGATATGTCAGATGGCACTTGGCGCTGCGAGAAATGTAATATCAATCATCCAAAACCGCAGCATCGCTACATTCTGTCATTGAATGTGAATGATCACTCCGGGCAGGTGTGGTTGAGTGCTTTCGATGATGTTGGACGAATGGTAATGGGAATGACGGCAGATGAACTGATGGAGCTGAGGGAGAATGATACGGCTGCCATGGAGAAGGCTTTCGAGAATGCAAACTGTAGGACCTTCAACTGGAGAGTTAAAGCAAAGATGGATACTTTCCAGGAACAACAAAGGTATGTATTCACATTCAGGCATACAGAATTATACTAATACTACCATAGAATCCGATATCAAGTTCTGGGAGCAACGCCAATCAACTATGTAGCTGAGGCTCAAAAACTTGCTGTTCTCATCAAGTCGTATAACATCGATTAGAAGACCCCCATCCTTAGAGCTATCCTGGTTTTTGGAGGCAACATTACATTTTGTGGAGATCATTACGACCTATATTGATGATGATGAAATGGCATCGACGTTGCACTCAAACAACAGTAGATACCAATGAATATAATATTTTGTACAGCCTGTGAGTAGTTCTTACAGTTTTTCAAAACACAAGATACTTTCTCTGCATTCTGCTTTTCGTGCGTAGTGAGAGAAAAAGTAAGGCCGCGGTAATAAATTCCCTTTAATTTATACTTGTGCCTCTTGTAAGACGGGTCAGCAGCACTCCTAGATCCTCTATGGGCTTGAGAACTGTTCTCAAGGGGCAAGGTTTGCCACAATACTCACGTTATAGTCGATGAGATTTCTCCTTTTGAAATTTGACACCACGCTGCCCATAATAATTCTCCACAACCAGAGCGAAAGGTGAAGCTGATCCAGCTTGGACCTTAAAGTCGTGGGAGGGTGCTGCCCACTTGATACTGGCAACTCTAGCTCCTACCATTTTGAGCTCTTTCTCAATCTGGTTTTGTTCGCATATATGTTGCACCCTCTTTTTCCTTCGCATAAAGTAAATTCACCTCAACTTCAAACCAACAACTTTCACTCTCTCCTCACTCCTTAACTCTCCTTTCTCGGCTAATTTTCGTATGACAACAACCACTACTCCAACCCGCTATTCATTTCTCACCATGCCTTCTACTAAAAGAGCATTGGGTGATGAGGGGAATTCTTCCTCGCTACCGAACAAGTTGAAGAAAATGAAAATTAACTGCGGGAGAAGAACCGTTCCCGAGGAGCAGATTTCAAATAAGGATGCACGCATTGAAGAACTTGGAAAGCTAGTTACGAGTAAGAATGCTCAGCTTCACCATTATCGAGAATTCTTTATTGAGAAGCATTTATTGTCATTCGAAGGTGAGCGACTAGAAAACGGTTGAAGGCGGAGTTGCTAATCGTTATGCCAGAGATGCCCGAGACTATTCGACAACATATTGAAGCCTCCCCCGGTGCTGCTGATATATTCGATACTGTAATTCGAAACAAAATCGCCTTTCTATATGATTCCTTCAAGGATGCATTGCTTGAGGAGCTTTGCAAAGAAATGGCAAAGCTTACACCGATCATCAAGCGTGTTTCATCAATGGAACCTTCGGGACTTGAAAAGGCATTCCATCTCGTTCTCGTTCTAGGAAAACACACGTATAGACCTCATGAGATTAACAAAACATACACGTATCTACGAGAGGGGGGAGATGAGAAGATAGATACGCTTCTTTTAGAGTTCGCGCGGAAGTACAAAGGAAAAGAACCCTGCCTTTGTGACCGAGTTGGCTTATTCCCAGCTCAAAGAACAGAGAAAACAGCTCAAGGAAGTTCCTCACTTCCATGCATACTTCAGGGCATCGTTCTATCTTATGCAGAAGTGGGATCTCAAGATCGCCGAGCAACTCTATGACGATATCAAAACCCAAATTCTAGAAGCGTACAAAACTGCGATATCTGAACTCGGATATCAGAGCCCTCAGCAACTACTATCTATTTGCCCAATCAGCCAAGCAATGAGAGCATTTTTTCCTAAGATCAGAAGTTTAGGCAACAGGTCATGGGGTGGACGACGCCTGGCATTCAAACTCGTTTTCTTCGTGGGGAGTCATTCATTCCCAGAGAAGTATCCTTTTGGTAATGAAGCACCTACACAGCAGTCGGATGAAGAATTGGACGACTTACTCGTAGAAATCGCGAAGGGTATTAAGGGGGGCAACCCATTATTCAAACCAGTCGAAGAATTCAAGAATTTAAAGGCGCAAATGAACTTCTTGGCCGAGCTTGGGGTATCATCATACTTCCCCCGTTCTTGTAATCTCCTAGCTGAATGGTTACCCGATGTTGCCAGGGGCTTCGCTAAGAAACAGTATGATGAGGTTAAGTTTAGAGTAGACAGAGCCTATCATTCTGTCGAAAGAATGTTGAAGAGCTTCCAAAGGAGTGGTAAGAGACCCACAAGGGATATGTTCTGGGAAAAGATGTCGCCTTTCACTGACGGTATTTGGCGATTAACCAGAGTAGCCCAAGGTCTGTCGTTGGCCTTGAAGCTCACCTACTAGATAGGCCAATATTCCATCTCTCTGCTACCCATCTTCGGATCAGGAATCTTCCGTCCAGGCCACAAGATACTTGATGAACTTATGTCGCAATTTATAGAGCTTGGCCGCAATGACGAAAAGTTCACTCTACCCATTGAGATTTCTTCCGAACTGAAGAAGTTTATTAATATCTTTGTCCATGACGATATTCGCAGCTACTTTCCGAAGTCATATATGCCAACGAGGCGTGAACAATGGCAGTCCCTTGCAAATAGGCCCGTTAGGCCCGTGATTAAATAGCTGTCACTTGGAGAATCAAGCAGTCAAGCTGTCAGATATTCTCCTGATCCTGGTCCTGTGTCACCAAAAGCTATACCAAATACACAGAATGTACCATACCTCGGTACTAGGCACCTCCATCGACCCCGCACTTCTCTGTCAACACATAAAGAAAGCATATGAGCCATGCAAACGTTGCCTACCCGAGCAAGGGCCTTTTCAAAAATGCATTGTCATGGAGTATAACTTCATGGGGAGATACCGGCACGTTCCATTGTCGGTACTTGCATCAAGGACACGAATGCGCTTACCACTCTGCCAAGCCTAGTGACCAACCAACAACTTGTGCAGCACCGACTTATAAGTCCTTCCCCAGCCCACTCAAAAATAGAATACGCGCTGATAGCTATATTTCACTCAGCTGGACTACACGCTCCTATGGTATACCCGGATGAAAATAACAACGTCCCTTTTGCCTCTTGATGAGGCATTCACCAGCGAGTGAATAAACGAGTGGGAGGATCGAAGCGAGGCCACCAGCTATGAGAATTCAGTCGCCGAAAAAGGAGAGATAGCGATCGAACTGATGATTTGAATGAGATTTTATATTAGAGGAGATATCTCACCTGCGACAGATGATAATGCGATAATACTTGCATTTTAGAATAAATATAGATACCGTCACTTCCTTTATTACTTTCTACAAATCTAAATTTAGGACCTAGCTTATATTTAACAACCACGGGCGAGCCCCGTTCCTATAGCAGAGTTCCAAAATAGGATAATGTTAGCAGACTTTGACCACAAGGACTATATTAAAGCATATTATATCAAAACCGAAGAGAAGGAGGCTGTAAAGTCGACAGCATCACCGTTCATTCAGTTAATAAGCACAGTAATACTATATCAGACGTAGTCAAGTCTCGTAACACAAGATCCAAAGTCATAGAATCATCTATTCATGGCCCCGGGTTGACCAGGGCCGGATATCTTTTTATAGAGTCTGGACTCTTGCCAGCTATCTATTTCTACAACGCCGATGTTGAAATGCATACGCCCACGTTGAATGTGCTTTTATCTTTCTCCCAAAATTTTGTTGAACATGAATGGAAAGAAAATGCTACGCTAAACCAAGATTTTATAAAAATCAAGACATGAGAAATCAAAAACGAGAGATCTAAAAGAGGCCGTCTATCTCGCCGGTTTCAGTATCGACATCAACATTGAGATATCCAGGAGCTGTAGGCAATCCTGGAATCGTCTGGATATCTGCGGCTAATGCGTAACTATCATGTATTAGTAGGATCGAGATGACTTGAAAATTTCGAACTCACAGATATCCGGCACCCGCAGCCAAACGTACATCTCTGATAGGGATTGTGAAACCAGTTGGTGCACCCTTAAGATTAGGGTCATGAGATAGGGAATACTGGGTTTTCGCGACGCAGATTGGCAGATTGCCAAAGCCTTGCTTTGTGTATGTGTCGACCTTCTTCTGTGCGATCTCGCTGAACTCGACCTTTGCAGCTCCATACATGTCAATGCCAATAGCTTCAATGCGTTTCTGTACGTCACCATCAAGAGTATATAGTAGTTTGAAATTCTTCTCCTTCTCGCTAGCAGCAATAACACCTTTGGCGAGGTCGATAGCACCTTTTCCGCCTTCCGCCCAGTGATTTGCAGCAATGGCATCTTCAGCACCGGCAGCAAGAGCCTCCTCTCGGATGACTTGGATTTCGGCATCAGTGTCCGTCTCGAACTTGTTAATGGCAACGACAACAGGAACGCCATATGATTTGGCATTCGAAATGTGCTTGGCAAGATTGATACAACCCTTGCGGAGAATATCAACATTTTCTTCAGTGTAGACTTTGTCAAGCGGTGCTCCAGGGGAAATAGGAGGTCCGCCACCGTGAACTTTCAACGCTCTGACTGTGGCTACGATAACAACGCAGTCAGGAACAAGTCTCGATGATCGACATTTGATATTGAAGAACCGCTCTCCCCCCATTGTGAAGTCGAAACCGGCTTCGGTGATAACAAATCCAGCCTTCTCGTTGTGATCCTCATCAGGCTCCGTACCAGCAAGCTTCAGGGCAAGCTTGTCAGCGAGCACGGAACTCGCGCCGATACTAATATTTGCGAAAGGACCTGCATGGACAAAGACTGGTGTTCCTTCCAGTGTCTGCATGAGATTTGGCTTGATAGCATCCTTCATCAATGCGGTAAGAGCACCACCTGCACCAAGATCGTCGCAAGTAACAGGATCGCCACCTCTTGAAGAACCAATGACCATTCTCCCCAGGCGCTCTCTCATATCATTCAGATCGCTGCTCAAGGCGAGAATGGCCATACACTCACTAGCAACGGAAATATCGAAACCAGTTTCTCGAGTCTGGCCCTTCTCCGTTGCGGCAGTACCAACAGTAACGCCTCTAAGGTGGCGATCATTGACATCAAGAACACGTCTCCATGTGATAGTCTCTGGATCGATATCTAATCTTGCAAATCGATGGATCTCGTCCTCTGTCAGCTCATTAGGGTCAGTCTTTGTGATCCCAAGCTTCTTCAATCGACGAAACATAATTGGCTGAAAGTCGCGCTTGCCCTTCTTTGCAGGCACCAGACGCTTGTAGAGCGCAGCATCTTTCTGTGTGTTCTCGTGGAAGATCCTAGTCTCGATTGCGGCAGCCAAGAGGTTGTTGGCAGCAGTAATCGCATGGATGTCACCAGTAAGATGAAGATTGAACTCGTCCATGGGGATAACTTGGCTGTATCCACCGCCAGCAGCACCTCCCTTGATACCGAATGTTGGTCCTTGACTTGGCTGGCGGACATTTGCAAATGCAATACGATTCAAATGTCCTCCGATGGCTTGTGCAAGTCCCATAGTCGTGGTGGACTTACCCTCTCCAAGTGGTGTTGGAGTGATACCAGTGACAACAACATAGCGACCGTTACGGCGATGCTCAAGACGTTTTAATAGACTCAAATCTACTTTGCCCTTATAAGCACCGTACGGCTCAAGCTCGTGAGGAGAAATGCCAACTTCCTCGGCGATTCGTGTGATATTCTTGGGACGTTGTGCTCGCGAGATAGCAATATCTGATGGAACAGGCTGAAGAAGTCTAAGAGGCAGTGGCTTGATAGCTCTAGCCTTTTGCTTCTCCGCATACATTGTGGCGGATTCTACGACGTTTTGCAGAAGCATAGCAATTGTCATGGGTCCAACTCCGCCGGGAACCGGCGTGATCAACGAGGCAACCTCAGATGCCGATGCAAAGTCAACATCGCCAACAAGTCTTTGACCGCTCTTCTTAGTTGCGTCTTCGATGTAGTTCGTCCCCACGTCAATGACAACACACCCAGGTTTTAACCATTCTCCTTTCACGAAGTTCGTTTGGCCAATTGCCGCAACCACAATATCCGCTTGCTTGAGGTGCGAAGGAAGGTCGGCAGTTCTCGAGTGGCACACAGTGACAGTAGCATCAGCATTTTTCAGAAGGTAGCTAACCGGGCTTCCAACAATATCACTTCGGCCAAGAACGACTGCGTTCTTGCCCTTGAGCTCCACACCACTCTCCTTCAGGAGGACCATCACGCCCTTGGGGGTACAAGGGATGAAATACGGGGTTCCTCCACGCTTAGCCAATTCTCCAATGTTGTTTGTTCCGAATCCATCAACATCCTTCTCGTCGGCGACGGCAGAGGTAACTGCATATTCGGAGATGTGTTTGGGAACGGGCAATTGAACAAGAATCCCGTGCACGGCAGGATCATTGTTTAACTCCTCGATCGCCTGGAGCAGCTCCGCTTCCGTGACAGATTCAGGGTATTGCAAAAGCTCGCAGTCGATTTGTGCCTGGCCGAGGATCAGCGTCTTCTCTTTCGCAGGGAAAAAGCGAACAACTAACCTCTTGTGCGGCCTTCAACTTCATACGCACGTAGGTAGCTAATCAATGTCAGTCGGTCTAATGACCCCAGGTGTCCCTTCTAAACCCACATGAATCCTTCCGGTCGCCAACTGGGTGCAAGTGTTAGCAATACTTCTTGCCATCGGGGGGAAAAGAGGATTTCACCTTGAATGATCCTGAGACAAGGTTTGAATCTGGGGTTAATCTTCTGGGTGGTGAGGATCTCCTCATGGATCTTTTCCCGAATAGTCTTAGCAATGGCTGTGCCATCGATTTTGGTGGCCGTCATGTTGGCGGATGTCGTGGAGAAGGAGCGTTCGGAGGGGGAAGGGCTTGAGGATATAAATCTCAATCTTTCAGCAGAGGTGGGGTTGAAGATTGACGATAGACCCCGCGATTTTTCTCGGCTTCGGCCAGGGACTCGGGACGGGCTTGTTTCGGAAGGCAAAGGGCTCAACGGCTTCCAATCGGCTCGGGATCGAGGCACGGCAATCACTTGTGAAAACTGTGAGAGGAGTAAAAGTTGAGGCCGACGTGGAGGAAAAGTCAAGTGCGCGTAGAAGTTGTGAACGAAGCTGGGCTTTATGGTGCTCAGGCTGGAGCAGCGAGGCCGCGCTCGCGTGAGCATGCCGTCCGATACAGGACCCGGGAAAAGGAGAGAAAAGTCTGATATGGGATTGATGTTGGACGAGCGAACGAATGACTCCCCACTAATCCCAGAGGGCTCGAGAAAACATCAAAAAAGTCAACCGGAACCAATGGCAGAATTGGGATGTGGTTTTATATATTCGAATGCAACCCATAATGGGGACCTTTCTTTACGAGTCAAGTGAGTCAAAGGCCGGGCAAAAAATAATCCCTTTCCTGCTTAGCGGTACGGTTGTGACATCTAGCGAAATCGTCGCTTGTGATTGGCCCCACAGAACCACAACCCAACTAAGTTTTGAAGAGTGAGGCACCGAAATGTCTTCGAACATTTAAAAGTCCAACAACAACCCCCGCAATCTCTCTTCGTTATACCACGACGTCGCACATCTGCATAATCTCAAGTCGCCAAAATGAGGCCGACCTTGTTGCAAGGACATGTAAGATCCCCCCCCCGCCGCCTGGCTTGGTCGACGCTTTTATCTGACAACCCCGCTAGGAGCGAGCTTTGAATCAAATCAAGTGCGCACAATTCTTCGAAGTCCCGCGCATCGCCGCGATGCTAACGGTCTCCTAGGTACAATAGAGATGGCGATATCATCTTCTCGGCCGCGAAGGATCAGCACATCTGCGCCTGGTATTCACACAACGGAGAGCGGTTAGGGACGTATCATGGCCACCAGGGTGCCGTCTGGTCTGTCGATGTCGACCCCACCAGCACGGTAATGGCAAGCGGAGCCGCAGACAATACCGTCAGGTTGTGGGACATCCGGTCTGGAAAGTGCCTGAAGGTCTGGGAGTTCGATACCGCAGTCAAGAGGGTCGAGTTCAACGAGGATGGTTCGAAACTGTTGGCCGTGACGGAGCAGCGGATGGGTTTCTTGGGCACGATCGTGGTTCTGGATATCAACTTGGATCCTGCGGCGGAGCAGTCTAACGAAAAGTCGCTGGTTATCACCTGCGAAGAGTCCAAGGCCGAGGTTGCTGGATGGAGCTATCTGTCGAAATACATTATTGCTGGGCATCTGGACGGAAGCTTCTCGCAATACGATGCCAAGGTATGGTGTTCTGTCTAGATGCTACCCATGCTTGTGACTAACAAAGGGGTAGACTGGCGAGCAGCTCGATAATGTCCAGATTCACGAAGAATGTAAAGAGGTGACCATTAAAGACATCCAGTGGTCTCCCGACAGGACGTATTTCATCACAGCATCAAGAGATAAGACTGCCAAGGTAAGCGTGACAGAGGAGATTTGGAAAACGGACGACTGACTATTCTCAAGCTCGTTAATGCCCGCGATCTCGAAGTTATGAAAACCTACACTACCGATACTCCCTTGAACAGCGCCGCTATCACACCCAAAAAGGACTTTGTCATTCTCGGCGGTGGACAATCTGCTATGGATGTTACCACCACCAACAGCAGACAAGGTAAATTCGAAGCTAGATTTTACCATAAGATCTTCGAGGAGGAAATCGGAAGAGTTAGAGGCCATTTCGGCCCCCTCAGTAAGTTCCTAGTCCCACGGTGGTTTGAAATCGCCATGCTGACTCCTGCTTCCAGACACTGTTGCTGTCGACCCTACCGGAAAGGGATATGCCAGTGGAGGTGAAGATGGTTATGTCCGAGTCCATCATTTCGACAAAGGATACTTCGACTTCAGCTTCGAGGTTGAAAGGCAGGCACGGGCACAAGGGCTAATGTAAAGGCTACGGGGTTTTCTTTGTAGGTTGCATTTGGGGGCGTTGCGGTTTTTCACGAAAAAGGTTGTAGAAGGTGCAGGTGCAGCACCGTAAGTGAAGCAAGCATACCTTGGGAGCTTTTGGTGGTTTGGTATGAGTGCTGTTTGCATAGCTTTGATCAATAGATCGAGGACCGAGCACACATGACTTTCTCGGCCAATCTCCTTTCCAAAAAATGCCATAAGATTTCCAGAACACCGCTGCAGTATGATTACTCAGGTAAAAGCAGGTATGTATTTGCACTACACAAGCGACCTGTAAAGTCTATGTTGTCGCATAAGTTGCCCAATTGGAGAGATCCGGCCGATAAACTTGATAACCGCCGGATGAGGAACCATATCGGCCCCCGCATCTCTCAGAAAAGAATCAATCAATTGGTCATCAATCGTCGTTCGACGGGGTATATGTATACGAGTACCACGGGGCCTTTACAAATCTCAAGGTTCTAGTTCTATCTAATTTGCCCTTCCCTTCCCAACTCCTAGAGCTTAGCTGGCTTAACTCTAAACCTCATCTGAGCTTGGACAAAGATCGCTTGCACTGTCCAGACCAAGCCTCCATCCTTCGACTCCAGGACTATATTACTTACATTATTTCTCCCCACTCCTCCCTCGCTTCTGACACCGGAACGAACCTAAAAGGCTTTACAAGGTACCGCTGCAAGATGGGCGAAACAATGCGGGCAGTTGGTAGCTTACCTCAGATGTCATCACTTTATTCTCTTCACCCTAACATCTTTCAGACATTCGCAATGGGAAAGGCTCGGCGGATGACCTCTTCATTTCCTCTACCATCCCTAAACCCACCCCTGGCCATGGCGAAGCAGTCATTAAGATCAAAGCTTTCGGTCTGAACCGCATGGATCTTCTCCAGCGTGAAGGCCATTACCCAGTCCCACCTCAAGGCGGAAAGATTCTTGGCGTAGAGTTCAGTGGCACGATTGAGAGTTTAGGGGAACACTGCAAAAGTTCGTTCAAGATGGGAGACGAGGTGTTCGGTTTAGCCTATGGCGGGGCTTACGCAGAGTACATTGCATGCAACACGTACATGTTGTTGCATAAGCCAAGTCATCTGAGTTGGGAGGAGGCAGCTGGAATTCCCGAGGTTCGTCTATTTTGGTCGGAAACACATAAATAAGGCGCTACTAAACGTGAATGATAGACGTGGATAACAGCCACACAAGCCATGCACCTTGTAGGTGAATTCTCAAAGGGGAAATCCATTCTTTGGCATGCAGGCGCCTCTTCAGTCTCCATCGCCGGCATCCAACTCGCCAAACTTGCGGGGGCAAGTGCTATTTATGTCACGGCTAGCTCCCAAGAGAAGATCGACTTCTGTGTCAAGGAACTTGGTGCTACTGCTGGTTTCAATTACAAAACTCAAGACTGGTCCAAGGAAATCCTCAAAGTTACAGATGGCAAAGGCGTTGATGTTATCATCGATTTCGTAGGTGCGACTTACTTCCAAGGAAATTTGCAAGCTGCTGCGAGAGATGGTCATATTGTGAACTTGGGCATGCTGGGCGGAATAATTCTACCCGCAGGCGTGGATATAAGTTATTTCGTAATGAAGAGAATTCGATACGAAGGAAGTTCGTTGAGGAGCCGAGACCCGGTTTACCAGGGGAAGTTGAGAGATAAGCTAGAGGAGTATCTTCCTCAATTTGAAGATGGGACGTTGAAAACTTTTGTGGAAAAGGTTCTGGATTGGACGGACATTATTGAGGCACACAAGCTGATGGAGAAGAATACTACAAAGGGGAAGATTATCTGTACTGTTTACTAAGGTTTTAAGGGGAAAGAATAAGGTGAAGAAGAGGCATGAAATTAGTCGGAGAATCGCGAAGCGGGAGCAACACTTCTGTCAACGGCTCCTACTCCGAAACCTCTACCTGTCGAGATGTTCCCTTCTCGCTGTTCTACATCGTGTGTTACTTGCAATTGTCACAATTGAGAAATCCGCTTATGCTTCAAACGTCCTTCGAACAATAAACGCTCACTTCAAGCTCTAGGGAACGAGTACAAATTATTCACTCAAAATCCATCTTCTAGACCTTTAAAACTGAGACTAGGCCTGAATATTAACTCGGAGGAGCTATCAAGATGTTCACTCTCCAATTTTTCTCTGTGGAAAATGCAGAATGACTATCAAGTATGCCCTATGGAATTCCTACTCGGCACTCGTAAATATATACCATAACGTCTCCTACGATGAAGATTACTTGAGGGCCATTAGCTAGACTAGAGTCCTAAAACGGGTTTAAACACTTTAAGATTGATACCCTCTGAGGTCGTTTATACTTTGCCGGGCGCTAACTCTACCTAAGCTTAGAGCGCTTATATACGTATACCTTGATAGGTTAGCTAATTGTCTTCAAAGTTTTAGCCTATTATACTTACTAGTGACTTTTTAATAGTAAATTTAGTTAAAACGGTTTTAGAACTCTAGAAGTGCTAGCTAGCTCGAATATTCTTCTTGAGAAATCTTCTCTTACGACTTTTAAATTAAAACTTTACTTTTTTACTTGCTTTACTTGTTTTGTAGAATGAAATCTTAAACTACCTATTGTAGATATTCAATATGATATTGATTTAAAATAAAATTACGCTAAATTGTATAGAGTTTGGTTTCAAATTATTTGTATTCTTATGGCCATGGACTTCCGGTGACGATCTCAACATGCATCTCGACGTCAAGTGAATTTTTTCAAACTTCGATGCTTCTTGGATTCTGTCCTCCACTGCGTTCCAGAGTGATTTAATGCCAATAGGTACTGAAATCAAGATTGTAGGTTTTCCGGTTCTTGGCGTCCTCTACTGGACCACGCATATGATACGAGATTGTTCTCGTAAACCCTCCTAAACAAGTCTTTGCCGCTTCCGACACGGAATCCTTGACCGCAAGGCACGCTTGATGCTCCAATGAGCCTGGGATCATCATTGTTGAGTTATCTCGGAACATTCTCTTATGGTTGCGGATCTCGACCCCGATTTTGAGGTCACCGTGCTCGGCTCCCAGAAGATTGTCGATAGATTCCTGAAGCAGATTGGCTGCTGCTTTCCATAATAACGTATCTTCGTCCTCAGTGGCTACAATTAGAAATTGGTCGGGGCCACGATAATCTTCTCGTTAGAGCGAGCGAAGGCTAATAGAGGAGTATTTGATTCCCATTTATTTCAAGATAGTGCCGTAAGATCCTCCTGAAATATTGACAACCTGTGCTGCCTCCTTTGAGCATACCATTTCGGCAAAAGGCCAAGGAACCGGAAATTATCGCCTGCGGCAACACGATATTCATCTTTAGCTACGATGAAATACTCGATGGTGCAGTATCCAGACTCTAATCAGGAATTATTATAATCATAAGTGGTTACATGTCAAACGAGATATGCCTGCATTGTACTCCTCGGAAGATGTGAGGTTAAGAGGGAGCTTTCTCTTTACAATTCGAATACTCATGTTGAGTTTGTTTAGCGGACGGTAAGGTATAGTATAGCGACGGGCGAGTTTGGCAGGTAGACGTGAGACGGGTCTTAAGACAAAGTGTTTAAAGGTAGAGAGAGCGGAAGTTGTTATAGACGATATGTGAGATAGATAAATGGATAGGTCAGAAGTTAGTATTTGAATGGATATTTTATAGAGGAAGGAGCTTATATATTAACTATTGACCGCTAGCATTTTTGTTTGTCCTAAACACTGTTAGAATAATGACTAGAGGGCCTAACCACTGGAACTTCACTATTCTAGTCCATAAGGAATTTTAGCTTACGCGCCTATTCGCTTGTGGACTTATAGCTCAATGAGCTAAGTCGCACAACAATATTCAGGGCATGAAAAGGGACAAAACGAAAACATAAAGGTGACACTTGGCAAGAACTTTCGATATATTGTTTATTCTACATGTGAGAAACTACTAGCCTTAAACCTTAAGCATTATCCGTAGCGACATTTAAATGTCTTGGTATATGCACGAGGGCATTCAAACGCTTGATTCTAAAGTCCGAAAGACAACAGACTTCTGCCATGAATAATGTCGAAGTTGAAAATGTGAAGTTTTATGACCTCAAAGATGAAAAATGTCATTCTTGAATTGACACCTGCCGTGGACAGTTTAAGCACGGCTTTAAGGAGATGATGAGACGGCAGACTGTTACCTTATAATCATGGCATATTTCGAGGATAGATAGGCCCTACATTCGAATAAGGAAGGACTAATAAGTTTCATTTTTCTTCTCTTCTATTTTAATTGTGGAATGAACATACTTTTCCGGGTATAGCTTTGATTACAGAGGAAGCTGTTCATGCTTGAACTGTTTCTGACCTTCTCCCTCTCCATATTCTGCAGATGCATGCCCATTTCCCCGAATCTTATACTTGTAAATCATCAACCCCTCCAAGCCGACTGGACCTCTGGCATGAATCTTATTTGTACTGATCCCCACCTCGGTGCCAAATCCATATCTCATCCCATCAGCCATTCTGGTGGACGTATTCCAATAGACCCCAGCTGAATCAACACCTGACATAAATTGCTCGGCTAATGGAGAGGATGAAGTTAAAATACAGTCGGTATGATGTGAGCCGTGGGTGTTGATATGGACGATTGCTTCTGAGATTGTGGAAACAGTTTTGATAGCCAAGACGAGGGAGAGATGTTCGGTGTCGAAATCGATGTCTTCGGCATCTTGGAGGATGGCTGTGTTATGAGGATGGAGTTTGGATGCAAGTGCTTTCTTACTTGCTGGATCGCACCTCAGTGACACCCCTTTTTCTAAAAGTGCTTCTGCAACTGGCGGAAGGATGGTCTCGAGTGCTGCTTGTTCAACTAGAAGAGTCTCGGTGCTATTGCATGCTGCAGGGTAGGACGTTTTTGAGTCAACAATGACTTTAACGGCTATATCTGGATTTGCTGTATGCTCAAGATATATTGCACAGAGACCATCAGCGTGGCCCATAACGTTTATTTTTGTGTTATTTTTGATGTATCGGACCAACTCATTTGAGCCTCTGGGAATAACGAGGTCGATATATTGATCAAGTGCCAATAGTTGAGGAATGACATCTCTTGTGGTGACAAGCTGAATAGCTGTATTGGGCACTTCTGTTGATCCCAAAGCTGCTGAGATGACCTTTGATATAGCAATGAATGATTCCGTAGACTCTTTACCACCTAGGTATCTTGTCAATACAATGCATTGGTGTACGCGCTATACGTGTAATATGGACATACCTTTCAAGATTGCAGAATTTCCTGATTTGATAGCAAGAGATGCAATATTAGCAATTACTTCTGGGCGGGCCTCGAAAATGATCAACAGTAATCCAATAGGACAAGAGACCCTCTCAAGTTCCATCCCATCATCAAGTTTCGTCCGTAACGTGACTTTTCCAACTACATGCTTTCGTCAACAGATGCACTTTAAGAGGCAGAACATGCACCTACTAGGATCGTCCAAGTCCCTAACATCCAAAACTCCCTTTAGCATATCCTCATATTTTCCTTTCTTGCCAAGATCCAGTCTTGAGAGCAAACTTAGGCTTAATTTTCCATCAGCAGCAGCCTTCTTTGCCAGCTCTAGATCTCGAGCATTGGCCGCTAAGATCTCCTCTTTGGACTGGGAAAGGGCTTTGTGAATAGCCGTCAAGGCATTGTTCCGCGCACTGGTTGGGAGAGTTGCTAAAATATGTGATGCTTCCTTTGCTGCCTTTGCAGCCTCCTCGGGGTGAGCGTTAGTGAGCGACATATGAAGTGATGGTGAGTTATGGCTTTGCTCAATGCTCAATTTTAACGTTTTCTTGTATGACTCGAGCTCTTGATCTATCGGATTTTAGAATCGGAGGGGTGTCTGTAGAGAACGTGAGCCTATCAGATGCTAAGCGCGGGCCGACTTGCTCCGGCTGTCTGGGGGTAACCCACTATCGTGAATTTCAACCTCGCTCTCGCATTGCAGGCGACAGCCTCGTTGGTGTTGCTTCACGATTAGCCAGAAAGTCCCCAATATCAACCTCAGTTTCCGGAAGACTTGATTGTCTTCCCACCTCAAGTCAGGTATCTTCTCTGGCTATCATTTGACAAATCGATCTCACGTTGGTCTTGTTGTCAGATAGCTCTTGAAAGCGTGGGAGAGCTTCAGAGCTTACGGATCCATCGCCAGACCCCAGCACAGAAGATCTGGAAATCAACCTTTGACTTCAAGATGGACTCTATACTCGCCACCCTTCTCTCTTTCCCTCCTCATCCTCCACCTCAAGTTCCCCTGTCAGACGCCGCCTACGATGCCCATATTATAGAGCAGATTGATGTTGTGAAGAAGATTAGCCACAGCAAGCTTCTACAGCAAACCTCTGGGGGCGAGCATGTTTTAGACGTAAGCTACAGCATTGAACTTCTAAAACTGGGGCTGATTTATCTTAAAGGTCATAAACCCCGCCTTGAACACCGTCCCTTACGCCTTTATCCTAAATGCGAATATCTCAGCAGCTAATAAAGGCACCAAAGGTGTCGATATTGATGGGTTATGGGGCAAGATGACGGGCTTCTTGACAACCTTTGATCCGCGGCAGATGCGGTATCTTATGAAGGAGTTTATATCCATCGTAGACAATGTGGCACAATTTGCACGTCAATCTCGACAGGTTAGTACTACACCTTGGATATATGGAATTAAATAGTAATCAAGCCTAGGCCGACCTGGCAATCCCTCCGATTAGAGATGCGATCTTGCGACTTGACCCCTCAGGTAGTGTACTTACTTGGCCTCACATCATTCTCGTCCAGTTAGCACTGGAGTCCCGAGCATACGCGCTTGCCGCTCCAGTCCTGGAGAAACCCATCCTCTACTTTCCAGGAGCATTTGTTCATCCAAAACCAAAACATCTCTGCGACATGAGCCTTAGTCCTCGATTATACATAACAAACCCTAGCTCAGCAACTGCTCCCGGCAAGTTTGTGTATAAAGATATCATAGAATACTTCCTCTTCAGCGGAATGTCTTTTATTGGGATGCGAGACTGGGAAAACGCTTTATTATGTCTGGAGAATGCAGTCACATATCCTGCTAAAGACGGTTCTGTGAGCAAGGTCATGGCCGAAGCCTATAAGAAATGGGTTCTAGTTGGTCTCTTGCTCGAGGGCAGGCTTCTTAGTCTCCCAAAAGCTACCAGTCAGGGGGCATCGAAAGCCTACCATATTCTTGCCAAGCCATATGAGTCGCTTGCTCAAATATTCGAAGGCGCTTCAGCATCAAGACTCAAATCCGAGGCAGAAATAGGTCAACATATTTGGCAGAAGGACTGCAACATTGGACTTGTCCTAGAAGTTCTGGACGCATATCAGAAGTTCCAGATCAAGAGACTTGGGGATGTTTACACCAAAATTTCTCTCCCAGAAATCCTCAACCAAACAATGAATGCTCGGACAGGCAACAGGTTACCTAATGTCCAAGCTTTAGAGTCACTCATTCAAGACATGATCAATCGAGAAGAATTACACGCCACTTTGAGTAGACCCACTACTTTTGGAATTCCCTCGATACTCTCATTCTCTCCAACGGGTGTTGTCCTGACCGAAGCTCAAATACAAAAAGAATTAGCAGCATCTATAGCAAGGATCCAAGTCCTGGCGCAAGAAATTAAGCAAACTGATCGGATGCTCACGTATGATAAAGAGTACGTCAAGTGGATGGTCAAGCGACAGAAAAGTTTGAAGATGAGTCCCGATAATATGGATAATCTTATGGATTGGGCCGACGTCGCTGAGATCGACGATGAGGATATCATGGGCGGGGGAATCTGAGAGAGAAAAGGAGTATAATGCAAGATGAAAATCCTATATTAAGAAGATTCTCGGTGGAATTACATGAGCTATGAAGAGATGACGATGACGAATGGAGGATGCTGCTATGTACCGTCACGGTACTAGTACAGAAAGCGGGCGTACTGCATGGTGTGGCTGCATTTGGGATCTGGCGTTGATTGATACGAGGAGAAGATGAGGGAGGGGAAGATTTTTGAGTGTACGGGCTGAGCATAGCGAGTGCTAGAATAGAAATCTCATGGTAGTATTCACACATTTCCAAGGGTAACTGTGAAGTAGGATGAGACCCACACAATTGAGAGTTTATGATATCATACACTCACCACATCGAAGGCGACTTCTTGTTTCTACCGTTGTTCAAATGCCGATACAATACTAAGACTAGAGAGACGTTGCTACCCTTTTTACGCTTATTGTTACAGGGAGAAATAAGTATCTGATTAACATCAACTTAGAATGGGATTTAAGCCACACAAACCATTTAACCGAAGTAAATAAAGGCTCCCCCAATACAGTCAGTATTTAAATAATATAGTTAGTAACGGTGCAATTCCCACTACGCCCAGACGTCACATCATAATAGCCCAAGCGGCCTACTGTATCTATTCACACTGTATACAAAGCCAATCAACCACCAGTAAAGCCGCCCCAAATGGGTATGGTCCGCATCATCATCAAACGTGCCTCCTCATCATGAACCCCTAAAAACAAAAAAAAAAGACGCCCCCTATAGAAATTCAACTCCGACAGAAAAACCTCATCACCCATCGTTACAAAAGAAGCAATCGTTTCTCTCCCTTTACCAATTAACCCATTCATTCATCTATCCATCCATCCATCACCAGCAATCAATCAATCAATCAATCCCATCCATCCATCTCCAATCCATCAACCCTGATGCTGCAACTGCTGCTCCCGCCCCTTATAACTCCCCATCTTCTCAATCGAGCTCATGATCCCACTCCGATGAGAAGCATGAGCCGCATACCCCATCCCGCTCCCCGGCCGGATGCTACTCGCCCCGGGATTCGGCCCAGAGCCGTGCGAGCTCCCGCTCCGGGTCCGCTCATGCGCGATCCCCATCCCGGCCGGGGCACCGAATCCCCCCCTCCCGATGCGGCTCTCGCCACTATAGCTGAGATGGCTCCCGGGGGCCCTCAACCCCGATGCCCGCGACAGGCTCCTCCTGACGTGCTCCGTCTTGTCGGTTGGCGGCGGTTTGGGGGACGTGGCGCTGGGGGGAGGCGTGGGCGTGTTGTTGGCGGTTTCTATTTGGCCGGCGAGCATCTCGTCGAAGGCTGCGCAGAGGGGGATCATGTCGTCGACGGCCTGCTTCAGCTTCCCCTTCTCGACTCTCTCTTCGTCTAATAGGTTCCGAAGGTCGACGTTGTCCTGCTTGACGCTCTTTACAACCTCGCTTAGTCCCTCGAGCTCGGCTTCTAGTTGCTTGGCTCGGGCATCTCTCGCGGCTTGCTTCTCGAGTTCTTCCTTGGAGGGGAGAGCGACGCGGGTAATGGTTGTGTCGCGGCCGAGTTTAAGCTCCTCGTTATCTTTGGTGAGATCTTCGACTTGGGACTCGAGCTCCTTGACCTTTTTCTCCCAGCGGCGTTCGTAGCTCTTCTTTAGAGCTGCGACTTTGGTTTCGTGTTTCTCTTTATATAAAGTGTGTAGTTCTCGGGATACTTTCTCCACAGCTGCCTCGACGGTTTTGCCTCCACAGCTGCAAGCATCTGATTTGTGATCACTACTGCTGTGATCGGCTGTTGGTGTAATTGGTGAATGCATGCCCATGCCCTTTCCAGCTCTCATAGAAGCCATGTTCCTCTGGGCATCTTGAGCCATAATCTCAGCCATTTCTCTTCGCCTCTCGCTTTCCTCCAAGCGACCTTCTAACTCTTCTATCTCTCGCTCCCCGTGCACGATCTCCTCTTTCACATTCCGTAGCACGGCTTCCATCTCACGCCCTCGATTATCCCACTCTTCCTTTTCGGCTGCGAGTTGCTCCTTGAAACTCCGCTCTTCCCGGACCTGCTCCATGCTTTCTCCAACCCGCTTTTCAGCATCAACAACCGCTGTCTTGAGCGACTGTACTTCGGCGTCCTTTCCACTTAGCGATGCCTTTAAACTACTGATCTCTGACAAAAAGGTCGATTTGAGGCTCTCGAGTTCTCGGGGAGTGATGGATGGCATACTTCGGGGTGTAGGCGCAGGGGGGATATCAAAATCCAGAAGATTCGACATATTTCTGCTGGCCGAGGGAGTCTGAGAGCCCCATGTCGAATCCGAACCGCTCTTCAAAGGGGACTGTCTTGCCAACCTGGCAGGATTTTGGTAGGTGCGCCCCGAGAGCCCATTAAACTGCTCCGTGAAATCTAAAATCAAATTTGTGTCTTCCCGACTGGTTGTATATTTGTGAGCAGTCCGAGGTGTAGAGGAGTCGCTTCCAGCGGCTAGTGACCTTCGAGCGGTCGGTGGAGTGCTCATATGGCTTCGTCGGGGCGTTGAGACGTTTGCGATGGACTTGGAAGGAGTATGGCCAAGTTTCGCAAACGAAGTCATGTCTGGAATAGCAGAAAACGTGCTGAATGTGCTAACTACTGTATCATCCATATTAAGTTCCTCGCTCTCCTGACTAGCTCCCAAAGTGGTGGATGTATGGTCCGAAACATGGTCATTAAAATCGCTCTCCTCATCTTCCAAAATCTCAATTGCCTTCGTCAGACCCTCATTCTCTCGCAGGACTTCTTCAATGTTAAGTGTAGTTTCGGCGACAGGCGATCTCTGCGGCGAAGATGGCTTAACGGGAAACCTCTTCTCTGGAGCAGACAGCTTCCGCGGGCTCCTTATAAAATCGTCCGGCCTTCGCGGCGTAGCCCCTGTTGGGGATGGGCGGCTCTTCAGCATCTTCAACGCCGAAGTTGGTTCGCGATCGATCGGACCACTCGTACTCATTCTTGCCAACCGGAATGGGGAAATATTCTCTTGGTTATCCTTTCTATCAACCACATTTGCGACAAATGGGGAACTTGGTGGGCTCTCGATGTTACTAGCCATGGACGATTGTGCGGTGTGATAAGTAACGTCGTAGTCGCTGTTGCTCACGGTACGGACGGGTGATGTCGAATTGAGGTTTGTTGCTCTAGTATCGTTCAACGGGAATGCCATTGGTATTGCGACAATAATATGTTTGAGTTGCGAGTGTTATTCATGGAGAGAAAGGAGCGCGCTGTAGGATATTAAATTACGAAGTTCGGAATTTCGAAAATGTAAATAACAGTGTCCACGCGGCAACGATCGCTCTCGGCAAAGACCCTGTATTTTCTAAAATGCCACGCTGAGACGTCCCAGATGGATGCTTAGCTAAATATTATCTAAGCGTTGCAAGGTACCATAGTGCAGTGGCATTTGAGATTAGGTGCATTGAAGAAGGCACGAGAATTAGTGCCAGTTATAAACGGTCTTGGGCATATTGAAATCTACGTCACTCAAAGTTTGAGTTGAACAGGATACAATAAATTTTGAAATGCATAGGCTTCATTTCATTCGTGAATGCAATCGGAAGTAATGTACCCCACGAGGACTCCATGCAATGCATCTAACCCAAACACCTGAATGTCACAATGCTGTCCGCCAGACCCAAATCCAACTCCACGGCCATGCACCAACCCTACCCAAGTCATAAACCATGCATGCATAAGTTGATCAATCAATGTGACATCCAGACAACATCCTTCAGACGAAGTTTCCATAACCAAGCATCCCTCAGCTCTTCCTTCTCCCTACCCACTCTCAGCCAGTAGCCTTCTTGAACATGCTATAGACACTCTTCTGTCCTGCTGGTGCAATATCGAGATTGGAGAACTTGGTCTCCGATAGCCGTTTTCCACACTTAACACTCTCCAACACCCTACCAACAGTAAGCCAAACAAAATCCTAGAACTCGGCGAAAGTAAATACTCACCACTCAATACCAACATACTTCACACCACACCCTCCAATCTTTCTAATCTCCTTTTCCATCTTCCCACCAGCCAAACCCCCACCAGCTCCTGCTCCCGCCGCCGCGGGTTTCCCCAGAATGACATGCGTAACCGACCTCCTCCCCAGATGTATCGAAACTCTCGCCCCGTTCTCGGCTAGCAAGTGCTTCAACTTATGATCCGAGATCAAGGGATACGTGCTCCCATTGATAAAGACCACAAGCCCATCAAACACCCCTCTCTTCCGAGTCAACTTTTGCTGCTCCTTGACCTCATCCTCCCTCTTCCTCTCTTGCATCTTTTTCTCCTCCGCAGTCAACACTATTATCCACAATCAGCCCTGGCCCCTTTCCCATATACATCGCATTTAAACATAGGGAGTCGAACTTTGCCCTTTGCCAGTCAACATATCCTGCACACTACACTTCGCCCTGGCCCTCGCATCTTTCGAAATCAAAGCCTTTGCCCTTTCGTCCCAGTCCTCGGATCCAGGCCCGACTTTATCTGATATTCGCTTGCCCCCCGTACCGCCGCTCTTGAATTGATGTGACAATTTCGTGGTCCTTGATTGTCTCCACCCCCCCGACTGACCTGTACGGCTCTCCGCCCTTTGATGTCCCGTCGAGGAGGAATTCCACGCATCAAAATAGTTTCCGAAAACGGGTTGTGCTGCTCGAGGCGCATCTGGCTTTGGTGGAGGCATGGTAAATAAGCATATATGTATATGTGGCTTATTTGCGATATGGTTATTGCATGGTTTTGGTTCTTGGAAAGGAAGACCTCATTGTCGCATCTATGTCGAAATAAAGAAACGCGAGTAGTGGGGAAGTAATGACGCTGGCAGTTACTAGGGTGACGCCAATTCCAGTGACTTGTTGAACATACGGCGGGCGATTGGTAAGTGGGCCAAGATGGAAATTATTATCTCAACTTTCTGACTATCGCTTTGGGAAGATGAACTTATATTACTCATAGGAAATTTAGGTGAGGAAATCAATAAGATTCTCTTCAAGAGTGAAGGTAAAAATTCTCTTGCGTCAATTGCACAGTATAATTTGCAGGTTGACTTGTGACTTAGTGCTAGCGGATGGCAGAGCTCATCTAATATCAAAACTAACAGGGAGCAGCCTCATTACATATTCCATTGCAACTAATTTTTGGGACCCTTATTCTATATTCCATATATATGTATATACTCTTCTACCATAATTTCATTGTTACGCTCTGAATGTTAAAAAGTCAAACGCCAATTTTGGCGCAACCCTAACAAATGCCTTACCGTATCATGCACAGTTTTCATTTGCAGGTTCCGACGTCAACCATCTGGCTCATTCGAGAGTGTAACGCAGCAGTTGCATATTGTCAAAGGGTTCACGCATACGAAGTCCTCGGCCATCTCTTGCATGCATTCCCTAAAGTCCCCTCTCAATTCCCAACCCCAGAACTTGAAACTTCGCACGACATCCCATCCGATGATGATGCCCGTTCCCTTTAACCCACCCACAGCAGCTAAACTCTCCGTTCCATGAGCCAAGAAGCAAGCCTCTCGTCCGAGGAATGGTCATGGCCAAAAAAAAAACAATAAACATAAAACAATTGTGCTCTAGAATGAATTACAATGGGCCTTGGATTCCTCCATGGTTGATGAGGCAAATCTGCACATAGCTGCAAGTACCCGAGTCGCCCGGGTCCGGCTTCTCTACTGCACAATCCCCGTTGTCAGATCTACCTTTAATCGAGGCAGTCGAAACGCAGGTATGTCGTGCGTGGTTGCGATGCATCGAGCAGCAGCAGGTCGGTCCTACTTGCATGTGGCGTACAGTAAGTACACAACGCGGCTTCTCATGCCACCCCCTTCAACTTCGGCCCTCGGGAGAGGAAGTTGGAGTAAACATGATGGGAGGAGGAACTTACCCTCCGTCGAGACCAGCCTCCTTACGCTACTCCCCAAGTCCCGGATTGCGAGTGAAAATCTGGACGGCTATGTGGTACAAGACTGTTTCATTTGGCCACGCACGCAGAGCAATATAAATCTCAGTCGATTTTTTCCCAGGTTTCGGGACAAGAGGTTGCACGATGTCACAGAGTTGTCAGTATATCCATCCCATGCGATAATCACGAGAACATGGGCTGCGAGAGAAGGAGTGGTCTCTCTCAGCAGTACCCCGCCCAAGACCGGCACTGTGGCGGGTCAGAGGATCGAGGATCTCATTCCTCACCAGGAGGGATCGAGGCTATAGTCAAACTGTTATCCAGATATTCCCAAGTTGGGCGGTAAGCGTTTAGGGAGGCTTGTCCTGGTGTGTCCGTTTGAAAACCTTCCGATTATCTAGGTTATTCCTGCCTTCTTTCGATTTCCAAGTCCCTTCTCGTCCAAGCCGTGTCCCACGATGGGAAGTCTCCGGCCAAATTCCAGGCATTGTATCCCCACCCGTGTGAGCTGGCCTTGACTTTGACCAAGCATCACAAGATAAAGCTGGGAAGCGGACCTCTTGCCGCAGTAGAGTGACGGGTGATTCGACGTGAATCGAAAGTAGAAACCACAGTGCCGATAGCAAAGAAACCCGTTCCATCCTACTAGACCTTTTTTGCAACCGGTATCTGATTTATGGCCCAGCGAGAGTCATGTTGACAAACAAATGAGGGGTAGCATTGGGGAAGAAGACAAGCGGTGTAGGTGACGCTAAAATGGGACGTTTCCAGATCTTCACCCCTGCAATATGGATTTTCCAACGCTCTTTTTCTTCCTGCCTCCCGCGGAACATCTTCTCGGCCTTCTGACTGAGATGGCCCAAGTCTTAGACGCTGTCCGCTGACATTCGATCTTCTCTGTACGACTTCGGCCCTCCCCTCGGGCGAGCCGTCCCCGTCATCATCGGCCGCGGGAAGAAGTCGAGTGTCGTGCTGGAAGTGTCGATTCTGCTAATTGGCCCACCGCCGACCCTTGTTGTGTATCGACGGTCCGTTATCCGTGCTTGCATAGCGTCGCAGCAGCGCTCTCACGATTTTGCAGTTCCGCCTTATGAATCGCATATTCGACCAGGCCACCCCCACCGTAGTGATTCGTCGTTTCCAGCAAGCTTCCGACCTGCCCTCGTCGGACGGCGTGGCTATACGCCGCCCGCGTTATGGTTCGCTCGGTAGCCATCGTCTGGCTGTGAACCGGCAGCATTGTGTGTCTGTGTTCTGAGTCTGTGTGTGCGTCTGTGTCTGCGTCTATGTCCATGTCCATGTCCATCCAAAGGGTGGGGTCTAGCGGGGCCGTCGGCGCTGCAAATGCGTATAGATGCTTGGCGCGGATAGGCCAAAGCTTGATCCTGGGTGTGATCCCAGACGCCAAAACGAGCTTGATGGAGGGGGGCCGCGAGCCAGACGAACAGACGTGGTTGACCCTGATTGGAGTAACCTTGCAAAAGCCACTGAGGGCCGCGCGCGATGAGGGGTTCTGATAAGTCGATAGGGTTGGAGGGCCACGGCGATCCGGTCGAGACCGCCAGCGTCTCATCCGGCTGAAGACGACGGACCCGACGGCGTGCTCAGCATCCCTTGATCTCGTCGACGCCGTAGGATATCTTTTGATTTCAGGAGGCCAGCGAACCGGACGGGTGGTGTTGGGGCAGGCCCCGCGCCTGAGGCCAGCCAGGCGTATAAGATGTCAAGCATGAAACAGGCTAAGCAGCCACCGTTCTCGTCTTCTGAGCCCGGAGCCGGCCATGATAGGCCATGTTCGAGCTGCGTCTAGCCGCGATTGCATATGCAATGCAAGTGCTCGCCAGCAAGGGCCGGGGCTGGATGTCGCTGAGGAGATGCAGGGACCGCTGTCGGGACTGGAAGACGAGAAGGAAGATGGCGCCGAGGAGCAGAAAATGACAAAGGAGGAGGGAAGCAGGCCGGGGGGCGCGTGAGGCGGTGAGGTTGGTGTGGTTGGCAATAATACGTGGGGCGCGTATTGCCAATGGATCGGGCCCGTCGACGAGGAGCGAGACAAGGGAGACCATGGGCCTCTCTGCCCTCGGTTGATGTCTCGAGGATCGCAAGCTGTCCATGGTGAAAGTGGTGTTATGTCGTTGTCCTGCTCTAGACGCCGGATGAGAAGCTGAAGAAGCCGCGCGCGAGCTTCCTTCGATCTTCCATCCACCTGGGAGAGGCCGTCGTGGTGTCTCGGGGAGCCGCATCGTTGTCAGTGACATCCCGTCAGGATCTCCAATGCTTCCGTGTATACAGGACCGCATGGAGAATCACGAGATCCTCTTCGGTGACGGCTCGAAAGCATCTACTATGTACTGCTACTCTACAGTAGTTCCAGTTCCAAAATAGCAATGATGGGTTTTTACACGTGATTCTCTCTTGACCGTGCTGATTTCGAAGGGACAAGAAGTTAAGGACGGAGGCGGTGGATCTCCCACGGGGACGAGAACTGTCGGTTCTCGTAAATCCATCAAGAGTCTTTCGTCCCCAGTCCAGCCGTATCTCAAGTGCAATAGGCTAGACGATGCAAACTCATGGAAAGGATCAGACGAGACACGAGCCTCTCTCCCTGCTAAGACCGCGTGGAAACCGATTGACCGACACAATGGTCTTGTTTGTACTCGAAATACCTTTCTCTATACAGTAGTAGTTTATGACAGCGTCCAGAGCTTTCAATCGCTATGGGTATGCTGTGCGAGGAGCTCGATGCATGTATGTACCTTGCATCATAGCGAGCCGAAAGGCGTAGGAGAGCTCGAGGTGTCTCTCTGACAGGCCGCAGAGAGCTCCCCTCTCAGTTCGCGCGGGTAAGGGATGAAAGCGAACAGGACCACCCACCACCCACGAGACAACGATCGCATCGAAATGGATGTGATTTGGAAGGACTCGGAAAGAGGCCCAGGGAGCTGGAGCTGAATCAAGGCGAATGAAGGGTTGGCGGTTATCGGTCGACGTTCCCCTTGAAAACAAATGGCTGGCTCCGGTGCGTACGCCTCCTCCAGCCAGTCTTCGTCGTCCACGATATGGAGGGCGTGACAACGCCGGATTGCCAGGACGTCACAAGCTCCCATGGAACATCTATACAAATTCTCGAGCCCCGAGACATCAAAGCAATCACGCCCACGTAGGCTGGCTGTCTCGGACAACCACTCTCGGTAATTTTCTTCGGTTTCCCAACCTCGAAAAACAGAGCGACCGTGAGTTGGTTGATGCGACGAGCATGGAGAGATCGAAGGATTTCCAGACCTAGTTAGTTACTCCCTGGTGGCACGGAGGACCCGATGTTCGAGAATCGCCATGTGAGAAATGCCGATCTGAGTTGCACGCGGAGCTCCCAACCCTGTCCCCAAACCCTTGTCTACAGACAAGTTCACTACTGTCGTAGACGTAGACTCCACTAGTAAACTGCATGTACACAAACGGTACATGACTGTTAGCTGTAAACGCTGCGAGCCCTGGAAAACTGGGGATATGGAGTCTAGCCAGACTCCATTTGGGTGGAGTTCGGGAGCTGGGGACTTTTCCGCACTTGTCGTTCTCATGTATAATGGACAAATATTGACGTCCATCTGAACTGTACTGTACTGTACGTGTTCTCTGCTGGCTCTGTGCCTTTTGCCTGTCAACGTGGGAGTGACCAAGGCGGTTTTACTCGATCCGTCTAAACAGGAGCCATGGGCAGGGGAGCGTCGACGGAGGATGTTCTCGTGGAGCCTTGCGGCCGCCACCGACCCCCACATAATCAGGATGAAGCCTGTCTCCTCGCAACGCCTGGTAGGATCCAGGAAATATATGGAGAAGCGTAGGGATTCTGCCTATCTCGGTGGTCTTTTCCAACAACCCCTCGCTTTTTGATACGTTCCCCCCTTCCTCTCATCGCTCTCGCTGCTCATTCGATTCGACTCGGTGGCCAACAAGAGAGCAAACTCGGCACCCAGACATGCCCCAAAGAGGTCGTCGACGGTCCCGGTAATAGGATCCCCTTTGTGCTTCGAAGCGTGGAAAATGTCATGCAGTTGGTTGGTCATGGCGGCCAAGATCATCGCAAGCGAGGTCCCGGAATGAGCATCTGGATGACTTGCTTCAAGCAGTGAGTGATCTAAGGATTGTTGGGCTCTTCGTCCTGTATGCAATCTTAGTTTCCGGGACCTGCAAGGACCTATCGATTTTGGCCATCCGTAACCACCACCATCTAGATAGATATCGAGATAATCACTGCGAACGCCAACCAGTCGACCCCCCCAGCCCCGACCGGACCATCATGACATACATGCTCCGTACATACACATACACATTACACATACACACACTCCATGCTGCTCAGCACGTTGCCCGTCCGCGTTCCGACCCAGAACTGCATCATCTGCATCATCTCAAATTTACTGCCCAAGTCCCGTCCTGGTCGAGGTCGGGATCCCCCTTGGGACCCAGAACTGGAATCCTGTCTTTGCGACCTTTTAAAGAGCCGCCCACTCCGGACTCTTGTCGCCGCGAGCTTCGCTTTGTCCGGCTCTTCTGCGCGGTGCGGCAGCAGAGAGGACCATCGGAGAATTCCAAAGCCCTAAACACCTATTGTCCGGCTTGTGCTGTGTGTGCTCTGTGCGCTCCAGCTTCAAGCTTAATCGCTGCGAGATGCACTGCGCCTGCGCTGCACACGGGATCTTCTGCGGCTTCAGATCTCGCTTTCATGGCCCCAACCCCCCTACTTATACTAACTGTATCGCAGCTGGGTGTGAGTATGGGACGGCACGTGGAGGGGCTCTTCGCTTTTCGATTCCAGACGTTGGAAAGCCGGTCTCCTATCCATTCTATCATGTAGCCAAAAGTAATAAATAGAAATTGTCCATTGAGTTTGTGCAGGCATCCCATGCCAACCGGACCTCACCACGTCGTTAGGACGAGAGCGGTAGAGTGTTCATCTCGGCACAGTCAGTAGGGAACGCCCGATCACTCTCTTTGGTGGAGGGCTTGTCGCATCGCACATCGAGATCTCAAACACCACGCGGGAGAGGGGGACTTGCACGGGTAAAGTACAAAGCAAAGGGAGTGAATACTACAGGACTGTCCTTACTGTGCCGGAGTGACATGGACCATAATGCCTCTCCACCTGCTTCGCCTTGGGCCGGCAGATCTCTCTAACTTTCTTGGCGATTACCGCATCCTTCCTCATCGGCTTGGATTATTCATGGCGCGAGGAGGTTCGTGAACTCCCGGTCGACGACGTATGAAATATATCGATATCGATTATGATCAAATCTCCACCGCCGTGGATGAATCGGCGTCGGGCTGCATACGGGTAAGATCAACCACGGTGGCTCGAACGCTTCCTGGGGGGGCTTCTTCAACGGCACCTCTGCATTCTTTGCAATTCCCGCGAGTTACCACCGATGTTCCAGTGTTGGGCCACGAGTTGGTTTTCTGGTTTTTTTTTGGTTTTTTTAAACGTCGGATCCACGTTGGCGCCGCTGAAGCCATCCAACCCGTCCCAAGCAGATCCGAGGCACCAACGTTTTTATTCCTTCTAAGCGCGGGTCAAGTGCAGCATGCAAACAATGTGCGCGGCAATTCTCGAGTTTCTCCCCGGGTCGGTGGGCTGTGGGTTTATGGTTTCGCGATCAGCGTTAAGTTTATGGGAGTGGCTGGAACTCGTCTTCCTCCCCTCTCCCTTTTTAGCAGCAGAGTTGATGGTGATTGGGTTGGGGCCGGGGGCGCTATACAGCGACTAAAAAAAGAGTTCGAAACACCCGTTTTCGAGGCTGATAGGACCAGCCTTTTTTTTTCTTTTTGGAATCCTTAGTCTATTTAGCTGCCTATACTAGCGATAGGACCAGCTAGACCGAAAGGACGGAGAGAAGGTTAGGGACCTTCTCGCGACTGGCACTGACTTCCTCCGGGCTACGGTACCAGACGGTACAGCATAGTACGATACGATGGAAGTGCGTGTCATGACATTTAAGCGCCTGGCCGGGGGGTGGCTCGCTTCTACGGGGAAGCTAAAAGGATTCTCTGAGGTTGTTCCGGTCTGGCAAGTCTCCACTCGAGCTGCCGACCTGTCTACCTGGCTACCTGCCTAGGTCCTAGTGGTCCTAGGATGATGATGATGATAATGATGACTACGGAGGGAGAGCGGCCAGCCAACCACCCCCCAGATTTCTCCATCCATTCGGTCTTCAGATCAATCGGGTCCTGGTTCTCGACGAAAGGAGCATTCAGTTGCTCCAGCGTCGGTCCTGGGGGATCACCTCACCCCGGAACCCGATCACACCAGATATATTAAAAGGCCTTATCAGGAAGAGAGGCCGAGTAGGACAGGACGAGGGTCGGGGGGGGAGGGCAAGAGGGAGGGAGGTGGAAGTCGAGGTCTGGGTGGGAGTGGAGTTGAGGGTGGAAGGCGAGAAAGCCACTTCTTCTCTTTTCCACCAGCATGGGAATATGGGGAAAGGGAAAACAGCGAGAGAGAGACGCGATACCGTACAGTACGTAGTGTTCGTCGCACGGTAGCACGGCCGTAGATCTATACTGTAGAGATAGCGAAACGGCGAGCCTGCGATTTGGAGGGGAGCTCAGGGCAGTCAGCACCACCAGCACAGCGCACCGGCCAGGTCTCCCACTCCAACCCACTCCAACCAACACCAACACCAACCTCAGCCAACCCAACGCCAACCCACTTCTCCGTAGCGAGGAGAGCAACGAACGAGTCAAGAGACTTCCCTCCTTCAGATGTTCCGCCATGTTTTCCCTTCTGTCAGCAGGATCCCTGAGATGGTCCGGGGGTCTTCCTTCACCTCCGTCTCTCTTCCCTCTCGCCAGGGCTACTTACTGTAGGACTCGTCCTGGCCCGGGCGACTTGTACCATCACAGACAAGGCCCACCGGGAAACGGATTTCCACCTTCCCCTACCAGTCATAGCGGCTCGTCCGGAGCGCGTTTTCACGTTGGCGCTAGTGGCAGTTTCTGGGTGACGGAAGTTCGAGTGGCAGAGAGTGGCCATACACGGTCTATCCATCTTGGCCTTGTCGTTGTTGTTGTCGTTGGACACTCTCACGCCGGCTGGCCACCCTGTCTATCTTCTTCCTCTTCCTCTGCCTCTTCCTCCTTCCTTTCTCCACCTCGTCAATCGTCAATCGTCAATCCGCCCGTCGTGAATCGTCAATCATATCGATCCCCCCCCCGCCGAAGAAAGTCGTGCGTTTGTGGGTTCGATCAATCATCCATCCATCCATCGAACGAACGAACTTTCCCCGACTCTCCTCTCCTTTTCTCTCCTCTTCTCTCTATCTGTCTATGCTCTCTTGTCTCTCCTCCCTCTCTCTTTACACCCTCTCTCTTCAACCTCAACCCAACCCCCTCCCCCCCCCCGTATATAGACGTATCTAAAATCCGAATGAACCATAGCGTCCCCGTCGAACCCCAATTAAACTCGCCTCCAACCTCCACTCGACCGCCCTTGTCATACTATCCTTCCCTCGTCTTTGCCCTGGCCTCCTCCTCCCCTCTCCCCTCCACTCATCATCCTCCACCCCCTCGAAAGAAAAAAAACGCCTCTCCTCATCCCATCCTGTCTCGTCCTCGTTTACTCCGTCCCACCACAAACCAGACCAGACCGACCTCGCTTCTCTCTCTGCCTTCCTCTGCTCTGCTCCGCTCCTCTCCTCTTTTTCTCTATTCCCACCTCGCCTTTTTTACAAAAGACGCCCACCACTCTCGTTGCTCGTGGCTTTCCAGACCTCTCTTTACCTGGTCCTGACTTATCGTCCTCCATCAACCACCAACCCCCAACCTCCTCTCTTCTTCTCCTCCCCCCCTTCCGCCGTCGTCGTGAAGATCCACCTCCACCTCCTTCTCCCTCTCCCCGCCTCGCGACTTTTTCTTTGGTTGGAGACGCTGGCTTGTAAAAATCAAAAAAAAAAAAGGTATGTGCTCGCTGCCGGTCCTGGTGGCCCGGCTTCTGGCTCCAACTCGTGCTCCCTCCGAAAAACCTCCCATCTTCCTGCAGCGCTGACGCTTGTACCTGCACTAGAGGTGGCAGAAGTCCTTCGATCCTCCAGACGAATATCCACTCGGCCTTGCCCGTACCTCTTCTCGTTCTCATCTGCATCGCGCCCACGGTGTCGCTGGTCCTTCCTCCTCCCACGAGCCCGACGAACTTCCACGAAACTCCCGGCCCTGGAGATCGAAAAAGCACGGTTCGGGAACGTCGACGAAGCTCGAGACGACCTGCAGCTCCGCGAGACCGACGACCACCTGTCTTGGACCTTCCACAGTCATCCAATTGGACTGGTTGACCCTACGTGTCGAGTCTCTTCACGACTTCTACGAACTCAACGTTTTGATTTTCGAGTCTTTGCAGTTTTAACGAAGTCGATTCTACGGCGTATGCATTTGGTTCCCTCACGATAAACTAAACGACCGCTACGAACTCTCGTTTTCAAATACAGTCGAAAGCTTCTGCTCCTTTTCAAGAAACGACCCCCCCACCCCCAAAATTTCATACCCAAACGTTATCTTTCTCTAGCCCAGCAGGCCCCAGACCCCCCCCTCTCTCTCGTTCAAACGAAGCAGCCTGCCGACCTACCACCTACCTTACCCTGGGTTCTCTCCAACCCTTCGCACGATCGATAACGAGGACTCTACCAGCCTCGATCTCGAACCCAGGACTCCTCGCTGAGTCTGCCACCCAATTGTCCATTCGGACCGGATATTTCAAACCGAAAAGCTGGATCTACCGTCGATCTCGCAAGTCCAAACCCGGGGGCTTTCGGACGTGCCATTTTATAATCATCACGCTGCCCAACGGCCGCTGTATGTGAGTGAAAGGCTGCCCTCGTTGCCTTTGCCCTCGACGCAGCCGGCGTACTCTGGGACATCGTCACCCCGGGGTGGCTCGCTCGCTTCTCTGGGATCCTCGTCCGCATCCATCTTAAACGGCAGTTCCCAATCCTCCTACACCACTGTGTCCTCGTCAAACGGGCCAAAGACGCCTTCTCCGACACTGCCCGCCAATAGTGGGCTCCCGGCCTCGTTGTCCCAGACCCCGTACAGCAATACCTCACCGTCGAGTGCAGCGTACACGTACAGCCAAGATTCATATTCGAACATGAATCACGGCCCTCAGGAGATGTATTACCCTCAGCATATCTCCGCTGGCCAGCCTCCACCACCACAGACCGTCACCGCGGGCGGCATGGGTTACCACCCACAGCAGCAGCAGCAACCCCCTCTGTTACAACCCGGCCCACAGCAATATGCTCCCGTCCCGGGGGCATACAACCAGTATGGCTACTCGAATGGCCTGACTTCACCTCAATCAACAGGTCATCAAATGCCCGGATCGATGGGCCAGCAAGGCAATGTCCTACCGGCCATACCAGCCATGTCCGCACAACAGGGGATGCCTGGTCAAGGTTATGGATCGCAGCCGGGGTTCGATACAACAGGTCAAGTAGCCCCTCCGGGAATGAAACCTCGGGTCACGGCCACCCTGTGGGAAGACGAAGGGAGCTTGTGTTTTCAGGTCGAGGCCAAGGGTGTTTGTGTTGCCAGACGTGAAGGTAGATACAGCTGTGTTCCAGCCGACTCCAACTGAACTGACATTGATGACAGACAATCACATGATTAACGGCACGAAGCTGCTAAACGTTGCGGGGATGACCCGTGGGCGGAGAGATGGGATCCTGAAAAGCGAAAAGATGAGGCATGTGGTCAAGATTGGGCCCATGCATCTGAAAGGCGTTTGGTAGGCCGAGAACCTCGTAGTACATGGCCAAAATACTAATGCTTTCCAGGATTCCCTTTGAGCGTGCCTTGGACTTTGCCAACAAGGAAAAGATCACGGAATTGCTCTATCCCTTGTTTGTCCACAATATCGGTGCGCTCCTGTACCATCCAACAAACCAGACTCGGACGACTGCGGTGATGGCAGCGGCAGAGCGGAGGAAACAGGAACAGAATCAATTGAGAAGTGCACAACCCCACCCGGAGGACTTCCATCTCTGCACCAGCACCACCACCATTCAATGTCCAACTCGATCGGCGCTCTGTCGGGGCCACAACACTCCCTGGCACCTCACCCGAGCATGCCTCGCCCCGGCATGGAGCGGGCTCACACCTTTCCCACCCCGCCAACGAGTGCCTCGAGCGTCATTGGTAATATGGGCAGCTCGGATGGAAGCTTTCAATGGGGCCCTCAGACGGGCATGAGTACTGTGCAAGGGACCAATCCCCTGTCCATTGACACGGGTTTAAGTAACGCCCGGTCGATGCCTACAACTCCCGCAACGACCCCACCGGGGAGCTCGATACCAAACATGCAGCAGTATCAACAGAGTTCACAGCCTTACGATGCGTCACGTCAGATGTACTCTGCACCGCCCCCCCAGCAGAATGCATACCCGCAGCCATCGCCAGATCAACAGAGCATGCGATATTCGCAGCCAAATCCATATATCAAGAGCGAAATGGGCCCTCCAGCGAGAGCACCTGAAGGCGAGCAGCACGATCCCAAAGATCCAAATGGTGGATATCACAGCCAAGTGCAGTCACAAGTCAGCCAGCATCAGGAGGAGGAAGCCGACCATGAGCATGAAGCCGAATACACCCATGGAAACCCTACAAACTATGATGCGAGCCGCGGGTCGTACAGTTACAGTAATGGCCCTGCAGTGGGATCATTACCCAACGAGCATTCCCATCTGTCGCCAGAAATGACGGGATCCCCAGGCCACCCACCCTCGGGACGTGCAACTCCAAGGACGACAGCTCCCCCGCAGCCTTACTACCCGCAGCAGGGCGGGTACACTACCCCTCCCCGAATCCAGCCACCATCCAGTAATCTCTTTAATGTAATGAGTAGTGAACGTGCATCGGCGAATGGCAGCGCCCCTAATGACGTGTATGGCTCCCAAACAGATCTGGGAAACCCGATTTCGAATGGGTATGCGGGGCAGCAGCCCGTGATGAACGGCGCCGGTAACAAGCGTAGTCGAGAAGACGATGATACTCGACCTGCTAGTAGAGGGTTGGGTGGCGTAGATGTCGACGGTCTGAAACGACGGAAGACGATCCGTGAAGGTTCTGTGTCGGGTCCTCCGACCTACGAGCCAGCCCCTCTGAATCGAGCGCGAGCAGCCATCACGCAGAGACGCAGATGACCACTGGCGATCCCGAGTCAAACTTCTGCACATTCTAAACAGGATCAGATCTTACCCCACTGAATCCGACCCGTTGCCATATAAAGTGGCCCAGGCCTCCGAACATACAAACTCTCCAACACGACATTCTTTAAAAAAGATAAAATTTTCCTTGCAACTTCACGATTGTTCTTGTATCGGCTGAACACCTACTCGGCATATTGTTCTACTTCTAACGACGAGTTATGACTTTTTGAGATTTTTCGAAGATGGGCTCACCGAGCCATCAAAACGGCTGATGATATTACGCTTTGCAGGAAGGAAACGGCAGATGATCCACCATATCATATCATATCATGATTACGAAGGGCATTTTCCACCATTATACATTTGCAAGCGAGGGAAGGCCTGGACGGGGTGGATAAAAAACGCCTATTATGAACCTAGGCGGATGGAGCTGGCTTTTGAGTCGGATCTGTCACGATACACCAACGTTAATTGAATTTTTTGTGTGTGTGAGTGAGTGTGTGGATTTCTTGAGTTGAGATATTATTTATTATTACATTGATGATGAATTATGACATTTCCTTCTTCTCGCCTTTTGCTTTTTACTTTTTTCTGGTTTGAAAGGATGGATAGGGTGGGGTGGATTGAATCGGTGCGAGGGATGGGGGTGAAGGGATCGATGGATGGGATCGATGGATGGGGGGATAGGAGGGAGTAGGGAGAAAGGGAGCAAATCAGCATGCATGGCTGTGACGGTTCTCTTATGTAACTAACTCATGGCCGAATGACGTAACGAGAGAATAAAAAAGCTATTGTGTTGTCTAGTTTGGGTTTTTTGGTCTACGCGGTTGTGGATTATGCTGTGGATTGTGAAATGATAGTGAAGAGGAGAAGATCCGACTAGGAATAAGAGTTAGAGTAGGAAGGAAGGGACGAGTATAGTGTGTCCTTCGAATCTGGATAGATGCTTGAGGCGGTTGCTGTTAGATAGATGAATGGATGGGTTATATTGGGCTTTAGGACGGGTGAATAGCACCAATGCTGAGGAGAGCAATGCATTTCATCGGTAATGAATAAATGAATATATAGGAGAGGAGAAAATGGGGTTGTAGAAGGTGGAGGTAAAGTGGGTATAGTTTCGGGGTGGTTAGTCGGTGTTCGATGATCGATGGATGTCCTGTGGGTTGTGGGTTGGAGATTGTAGGTTGTGAGTTGTGGGTTGGTTGAGAGGTCCGTAGGGGAGAGAACATGGGAGTGTCGGTTAGGAATTGGGGGGTAGGGGAATTGGTCGGTGGGGTAAGTAGGACTGTGGTAGCTACTGTGTCGTTGATTTTCTGTCTTTTTTCTTACGCTCTTTTGTTTTGGGAGGAGGGGGGGAAGGGGGGTATATATAGCTGTGACGGGGGAGATGGGAGATGAGAGTTGATGGTTAGGGGGGAGGAGGGGGGAGAGGAGAGATATCGTTACGACGCGGCCTTTCTTATCATGATATACTTCAGCCTCCGCTGTGTTCTGTTCCCTTCTTCTCTGGGTTTGTGCCTAAAATGGCATTGATAGCGTGATGAGATGGAGTTGATTGATCAGGGGGAAGATTATGTTGTTTCTTTTGAGGAGGGTTTTAGTGTCTCGTGTTTATGAAGAGTCGAATTAGAGTGGGGGTGTTTGTTTGTTTGTTTGGTTGTTCGAGGTTGCCATTGAGAGCTCTTCTTCTTCTTCTTCTTCTGGTAAAAGCGGAGTTTAGATTATTATTGGCTCACGATGCGGCATATACTGCGTTTTGGTGGAGGTGCGAAGGTCATGGCTAAGTGCTTTGCATTAGCATTACTGGAGTGGAGCTTGAGAAGGGCAATTCTGAGTGCAAATTTAATTATTGTACTCCCATTTCCGATCGGTTAGAGATGGGAGGTGACGTCGGACGTCTACGATACTCGCGGTAATCAGACCTGGCTGTAGTTAATATATATGGATAATAATCCTAAGCTTCTTCTTCAGCGGCTTACTCGGAAAGGTTTAGCTAAAGATTGTTTGTTGCATGCACAAGAAACTATGAATTATCGAGAATGAAGGTTTTCGTAGAGGACATCAAAATCATCTATTCCATCGTCGAGGACGAGTTGATTTAAGAGAAACGGTGGTAGAACTAAACTGCTCGGATGGGAGTTTTGTCCTGAAAATTATTATATATAGCATGAGACATTTCAAATTCGAACTATAAAACAAGCGTCTTTTGTGCATTCTCTCCTTTTATATCAAGATACCTCCAGCTGATAGAGGCGTAACACCGTGTCATGAGCCTCTCATCCCATTCCAGGCTTAAAATTTATATCCTATTCAACCATGCAAAGATCGCTTATTCCAAAATTTAGGAATCCAGATACGGCCTCCCACGCTTAGACAAGCAAACTATCTCTCTAGAACCTACGCCTTCCCGAGTTAGACACCAGAAGCAGTAATGACAATGTTAGATTTGTCGAGTAGAAGAGAAAATATGAGATATTCGTAGTCTGAAGAGAGATCGAATTATTCTACGGCTGTAGATTCTGAATATAGGAAGACAAAATCACCGCCTACTGCCTGCGATGTCCCAAGGTTTATCTTCTGACACATTGATTCGCCAAAGATTTTTCTCTCTCCAATCTCAGGCTGGGGCAACACGGCAGCCAGGCGTGCTGCAATCGCTTCAGGAATCGAGTGTGACGGTGCACTCACAGGATACATCATCACCCTCGCAGAGCTATTTGTTGATAGAAAATAGAATATGGAAATTTTTAGTTTTTGCTCTTCTTCGGAAGTGTGAGAGCTGGCATTATTGAAAGTCTCCATATTCGAGCTTCGACTCTCTGAGGATCATTGTTTGCAGAAGGAATAAACCCCCTATCAGATGTTGCACGGCTGCGGCCTGGATTATGTGAGTAAGTTTGGCTCGAAGTACGACTTAAGCTAAGCCTTGCCATGCGTTGACCCGCGTCCTTTCCTATCCTTCCAGGTATGCCTTATGAATTGGTTTCACGAGGTAAGCTGTCATTGTTCGCAGGTACTTCGCGTCTTTTTCGCAAGCAAAGAGGCGTATAGCTGGAGAGGATGCTCACGATCCCTACGAGGCACTGAGGTGCGAGTATTACTTGATCCCCTAAATAAACTCTAGCGTCTTGATTTCCTCTTCTGTTTATGATGGTGCTCTGACTAAAATTGGATCTGTGATAAGTGCTAGAAGGTTTTGAGCTAAGGACTGTTCTCTTGGAAAGTTGTTAACTCGTTTTATCACGTAGGCCTTCAATTTCCAGAGGTACAATAGTTAAGTATTACTGGCTCCTGTGAAAGTTTCCCCAAACAACACCAACGCCACAAGATTTCCTATTTTCTGGAGAGAGCCTTGTCAACGCCACACTATGGGGATCGGACTAAGGATGCTTAGCGTTGTGCTCCCATAAGGCATTTTTGTAAGAACATGTCTATTAAAGAATATTAGCGTTTCTAAATCTCATTCATCGGTGCTTTATATTAACCCTTATAACTACCCTTATAACTATAGGCTTCTAATACTTCCTATGCAGTTCTAGAGCTTAATTGGTAAAATTCAGCTTTAAAGTGTGAATTCTAGAGGAGGTGGATTCTTTCACCACGAGTAAGGTCTCTTAAGCGAGGCAGATATGGATAAGCACTCTGAAACTTGTGAAGCTATACGAACTACAAGATGGATAACGTCTTAGAGAAATCCTTGTATACTAGATATGGACTTCTTTTGAAAATATCAACCGTGGTTGGGGAAGCATACTTCTGAATAAGGTTTGCCTGTGGGGATGAGCCCTCCCTCCACTTGATGAGAAGCCCTGAGATAGTATTTCTATAGTAACACCGAGACAGTAGGTAGGGAGCATCTACAATTTTTGGTTTAATGCGACTATCTTCTGTGCTACTATCACCCTTTAAGATACGTCCGCAGAGCGCCTTGTTCTATCTATTCTTAGTCTGAGGTTGGGGGTTGCCACTTTAACATTTGTCCAATGACGAAGCTAAGGCGGAGAGCTAGACGTGGAACTTCGATTCATTGTGCCCATACTGATTATATTGGCTGGGGCCGGTTTGATTGACTCGTGTACTCATAACAGCATAGTGAAAGATTGTATTACTGTTGTTGAAAATCATCCGTTATATTCATCTACTGCAGAACGATAGCAACTAAAATCCTTAGAAGCTTTCATAAGGAGCAGGTTTCCCTTCCTTCTCGGAGGAAATGGATTCCTGTGTTGAAGCTAGGATTGGATTTCAAAACATAAACACATCTGAGCCACTTGAGATGTAGATCGTCGAGTTCAGGATGGGGTGAAGGATTATATATAGAAAATAGTTCAGTAATTGTAGAGAATTGTTCAGCAATTGTAATAAAAGTGGGCCATCAATCTCCGAAGGGTTCCAACTATTACTGAGCATCGACTTTTTTTACAATTACCGAAGAATTCTCTACAATTACTGAGCTAAATCCTGGATGCCGACTACTATGTGGTAGTAAGAATGGAAGTGTATTCACATTTAAAATATTCCCTCGGTTGAAATAATTTTATAGCACAATAAATTATTAAGAGTATAATATTTTGCCGTAGTAACAGTTAGAAAAAGACTCTTAATAGAAACGTGGTTAGTTATGAAGTACTCTGGATGAGGAAGAGTTATAATCAGTCCTCGCTCAGCAATTGTAGGAAAAGTGGGGCATTTATTTCCGAACAATTCCTACTATTGCCGAGCTTTTGAATCCCCTTTCTCTACGATTGCTGAATATTTTAATCCACCTTTTCTGAGATTCTTAAATTTATACCTATTCTGAGTATGTACCTACTATACAAGATTCATTCAAATTAAACACTCATTATCTATTTGAAATGTAGCCCTCTAGAAAATCCTCATACGTCCTTGCATTTCTTGTTCTGTTGATCTATACCTAGCGTAGTTCTCTACAATTGCCGAGTATTCTACAATTGCTGAGTCTTTTCATCGCTTAGCGCAACCCACTTTTCCAACAATTGCCGAAGAATTCTCTACTATTACTGAACAATTATCTACAATTGCTGAACCCTTTCATCGCCAAGCATAACCCATATTCTCCACAGTCGCCGCGAAATTCTCTATAACTACTGAGCTAAATATTAGATATGCATAATACCATTGTAATCTCGAGAACATGTTAGCCCTGTATACCTTTGAACTTTTCTTTGTATACACTCTCACCTCTTCCTCCCTGCGTTTGCGTATGAGCACTTCCTTCCTGAGTATTTAGCCTTGGAGCTTTTCTCTGGCACCCGCCCAGGCAGATTTTAACCATTTTCAAACCTTAGGCTAGCTTAAGTTAGTGTCAACGTTTCAAGTTTATACCTCCTTCAAGATCCCTCAGGTTCAATTCCTGCTCTTCGTCCATACCCGCCATCTCTGCACCATAAAGACGCAAAAGCTTCGTGTTGTTTAATTACCCCAGTCGACACGAGTACCCAAACGGACTTTCCCCCCTTTATCTAATGCATTGATATCGGCGCCATAATTTAAAAGTAATTTCGTCGTTGCGGTCAGTCGAAGATCGCTGATGGCCGCGTAATGTAAAGGGGTTTGGTGGGAATAATGATCTCGTATATTGATCGCTATCCCTCTCAACACCAACAGCCTCGCTGTATCATAAATGCTCGGCCCCATGTCCAAGCCTGGCCCGAACTGGTAGGCTAGGAAAGTAAGATATAGTGCATTCCTATGTAAGTCATCCAGCTCGTCGACTTGAGCACCGTTATCCAACAATATTTGTGTCATTCTCGTATCCGAGTTTCTAGAGGCATACTGAAGTGCTGTCCAGTTTGTACATTGATCAACGTGGTAATATCCATCCTCCTCCGGCGCTACAGATTTTGATTTTGCATTAACATCAACTCCCTTGTTAATAAGATATTGCACCATAGAGTAAGCGCCTAATTCCGCACCATAATGCAGCATCGTCATATTGTTCATATCTGCAACCAGTACATCAGCTCCAGACTCGATTAAGAGCCATACAACCTTCTCCCGTTCTTCGTCCCAGACGGTCGAATCATCCCGTTCTCTAGGTTCACTGCCCTGACGATTATATTCCCTAGCTAAGCACATCATGACTACATTTAACCCGTTTGAGTCTCGTTCGTTAAGATCTCTGAGACACCCCTCGCGAAGAAAAAGCCGAGTAAGATTATAATGGCCACCTGCTGCAGCACAAAAGAGAGGTGAGAGGCTGGCGGAATGCATCTCGACACCATAATCAAGGAGAAGTCGAATGGCAGCGTCAGAACCTCGGGCCGCAGAGATATGAAGTGCTACCTCGCCCTCACACTTGCCTATATCTAACGGGGGTGGGGGTGACTGGGCAAGAAGCAGAGCGATTATCTCCAAGTTTCCATTCTGACAGGCGGTGTGGAGGACAGTTGTTGGGTGATCACACAACACTCCATAGGTTAAAATTTGTGTAGAAGCACCGGCTTCCAAGAGATATTGAGCAATTTTGAAACTCGGCTTCCCTTTGCAGCCGCAGGCCATGTCGAGAGCGTTTGCACCGTCCTCTGGGTTGATGATGGCGTCGATGTGGAAACGGCCGGCACCGATAATCGACTTGACAGCCTCTAGATCGTTGGCATCAATGGCGGATTCTAGATCCATCTTCGAATAGCTTATAAGCGTGGTAGACCGTAGGAACTCGATTCTCGCGGGTAAGATCCGTTTCTGCACCTTGATTATGCGCTGGCTAAGGCAATACAACACTTGCTTGCCTTAGGAAAAGGTGTAACGTCAACTAGAAGATTTGTGAATGATGACAAAGTAAGGCGGGGAAGTGATCTATATTCTTTTGTGGTCGTAGCAGTTCAGATAAATTCAACACATGAGGAGTAGCTGTCCGTTGAAAAATATCATACATTGTATGAGGGACATAAGGTAGAGAAGTATCGAAGAACTGTTTATAAAGGAAAGAAGCTGATTTTTCTGCCCGATGACTTCGCAGTGAAGAAACAGGCCATTTGCATTCAAAACCCAGAAGCTTTTACTTGAACACGTCTACAATGTAACCAAAGTATAAAGAAAACAAAGACGGTTGTGACTATGCTTTCCGTAGCCCAATTTTGTATTATTGTAATATAGCTAAAGTCAGTAGTAGAGTATGAAAAAGATGTATTATATGGTTATGTTCCACCTACGGAGGTATATACGAGGCCTGCGCGGAAGGCGGCCGCTCCCGCCCCTACACTAAGGAACAAGCGAACGGCAGCCATGCAAAAAAAAAAACGGACAGGAAGCACTGCATGGTGGCTCTTCTGCTACTCCACCCAGACTTTTGATATTCAAAAACATAATCCAAGAAGACTGAATTAAATAAAGGGTCTTGCCGGGAGTTGAACCCGGGGCCTCTCGCAATTTTGCATCAGGGTGAACCCTAAGCGAGAATCATACCACTAGACCACAAGACCAGATGTGCTTCTTGATTGGATACAACTGTTCTTATTTTAAATTATGAAAGTAAGAAGATTTTGGCTAGATATGAAACGAAAACCCGTCTCCCATAACCCTACAATAAGAACCTAAAATTGTAAATCTTGACTTGTTTGGGTGTCCTATTATCCTTTTGGGAGGACCAATTGATTGGAAGAATCGTTCCCAACCTCGAAAATACGGCGTCCAATCTTCAGGTTCATATCCCAACTCGCTCACTCATCTCGCCACTTCAGACTGGGTGCAATTCTAACGCTGTACAATTCTATTGAGAGAAATTTAAGATTTCCCATTTGAAACAAGAGAGGGCATGCATCATTTGCCATGTGCATATATAACAAAAGAAAATTTTGTTTAGAGCCGGTGGAGCGAGTTTCTTCTCATCCAACTCATTTCTCCATCCTAAGACACCGAGGCGTGTTACCCCAGGCTAATAACACCCGAACGCCAAAAAATTCCCGGTACAGTATTGAGCAAAGTTGCTCGAGCTCCACAATCAAAGCACAACATCCTTAATTCTTCTCCATCAAGGATCCAGAATTCTGTCATCTACACCAGTCCACGCCCCCTTCGATCTCTCCTCCCAATACCCTTCCTTACCAAACTTTAGCTTCCACACTTCCTCGCCATCATCCCCACCGTCAACCTTCACAAACCATCTCGGTTTATGATTCTTCCCGCTCTCTTCGTTCTCCTTCCTCCGAACCCTCTGCTTCTCTTCTAACCTCGTCTTCAGCTCCTCTGCTTCGTCTAGATCACCTCTTTCGTGAGCTCTTTGGTCAGGTCTCAGTCTTGTGTCCGTCGGTGGTAACTTCCCCTTCTCGATCTCTGTAATTTCATTTAGACTGGCGGCAAAAGTAGTAAAACCATATCTCTGCGCAGCGTTTTCCACAAGCTCGCCAGCATGCCAGATTTCTGCCCCCACCGCCTTTCCGGCTTCTTGGACGCGAAGATGACAAGTCCAGTTCCCTATCAGGCCCATACCGGTAAGTGCACCATCGGGGCCGTAGTTATCAACTTGCACATCTTCGCTGCGCCCACCAAACATGCCTTTCTGCTTGAATTCTATGGCAGCCTTGCCACCAGTTGTCTCATTCGTAACCGTCATACTGCCAACAGGCTCAATGTACTTCTCGCCCATCACCACGTTTCGTAAGAAGACAGTAGCGGTATTCCAACTGTAGAGCTCTTCGGTCCCGTCCATCACTCTCAGAACGAGCCTCACACGACCATCAGTGATGAGTTCTGCGCTCTTGCCCCAAAACTTCTGATTAGGAGCTGGACTTTGGCTCAAACTCCATTTTGCGGAATCAGCCTGGCAAGCTAAAACCACTGGACGATGAGAGACTTTTTCGACCAGGAGTCTGAATCCACCCGGGGTCTCCTTTTCAGTCCTCACAAGCTCAAATGTCTCCCCTAGCATGGGATTGAATGGCTTTCGAATAGCTCGTTCTTTGGCGCGGCTGCAACTGAATTGGGATACCGCAAAAGCAGTGACATGGAGGAGTCGTTGATCGGCACTCTTTTGAACCGCTGCTTTGTCGAGAAGTTGGGCGTACTCCAATTGTTCGGCAACGCGTTGGAGGAGAGAAAGGGGTTCGTTGGAACTGACAGGCATGCTAATGGTACTGAGATCTTTCCCTACGTTTTTACGCAGGAATCCAATCAGGCTTGGCGGCATGACCGTTGCTGCTGGAATAACTTTCCTTCGCTTTACAACACTAGAGATTGGCAGCGGGTCCAAAACTTTGGGTTTAATAGGGAACAATGCAGCCGTACCATTTAGATGAGCCGTCCCGTCCTCATCATCCGCGGAAGAGATTGTAGATGCATCTGTAATAAACTCGTCTTCCCCTTCTGAAGCCTGCGCATCTTCTTCACTATGACGATCAATCATCATCACTTGTGAGTGATCCGCCTCCCCTCCTTCTGCATCGTAGAATTCTCCCGTCGAAGTAGAATCAATACTATGCCTTGACGCAGATAGAGGAGTTTTCATACGGCGGCGCCTACTGTTGGCAAGCAGAGTGGAAAAATCACTAAGAACAGCGTCTAAATCATTCAACATAGCCGCGCAATGATCATGTATACTGACTTCGTCATGCGATGAAGAATGCCTGCCTCTTCGCGAAGTCTCATTAGCTGTTACAGTAGTGACGGTTGACGGAGAAGGAACGGTCAATTGAGCTGGCATGGCTCGCTGAAGCCCTTGAGCTGGAGTTGGGGTACTGGATATCCGTTTCCAAAATGGTGGTCTTCTGACATTTTCACGGGCTGTTGCCTCCCCACCAAAATAATCATTGCTACCATTTTCAAACTGCGGATTGCTGCCGTTTGGATGTCCGAACACTGAAAGGGTCTTCTTTTTGGAGTTTTCTGGTGCAGTATCTTTAGAGAGCCGTCGCACAGCATCCCGGGTTCCTACAATCCTACTCACAAGAGCTTCTACTTGTGCCCACTCTCGTTCCTCTTCTTCGCTTGGAGCTGCAGTAGGCAAACCGGCGGTTGTGACCGTGAGGTGTTTTGGTAAAGGGGTCGTAAGGTCAACTTTGTCATTTCGGGCAGAATTACTAGCCTTCTCCAGAGCTCTTGTCCATTCGTCGAAATCCTTTGCATTCCCTGCTTTGAGATGCCAAATTTCTGCTCCCGAGTCTATATTTATTTCTCTCCTTCTCTCATCCGCGGCAATAGCAGCTAGGCTTAGGGGGATTGCACCCCTGAGTGCCGAAGAATGGCGACTGTGATAATACGACAAAGTGCAAGATGCGAAGTCCAGAGAAAAAAACCGCCGAGCGTAGCCCTGCCCTCGTTTGCGTCGCCTTTTTGACAAAATTCCTACGTGGTATGTTGCAGATGAATTACTATCACTTGCGGTATCTCGCCCATTTACTGAATTGCCCCTGCTGGCACTACTTCCCAGCACCGAAGGCCCCTCGAGACTGTCCATAGATTCCGAAGCCAGAGCACTCAATCTCGGGCTTTGAGTCTTGCTGATAGACGCATTTGTGGCAACGGGAACATTTTGTAGAAATTGCGTGGCTCGTGGAGGTGCATTCGAGGGGTAGGTAAGTAGAACAAACGTTGCGTTCTTCGAAAATTGTTTGGAAAAGGTATTGTCAAATACGAGGCCATACATTCCACTGTGGCCAGGAGGGACAGGATATTCTCCTATAGTAACCTTGTCTGCTTCGCATTTTCCATACCATTGTATCAAAATGAAACCCTTCCCTCTCAATTGTTCTTGGCATGTTGAAGAATCATTTCGGATTCCAGTTTGCCGCTTGTTCCTCTCGAAGCCAGGATCCAGATTCTGGACAACCGACGAGGTGTCTTCCAACGCTGCTGCTCCTGCAGCCGCCCCGACTCGCGGGTGTTTGAATAGTCCAAAATTTCTAAGATGCTGTCAGCCCATGTTGGAGGTCAGCATCAAGCTGTATTTCCCTCACATCGACTTCTTGTGGGGTTGAATGGTCCACGATATGGTATGCCCTTCTTCTACTCTAACCCAACGCACGATGTACGACTGTCTGCATTAGCTGCTATGCTCCGTCCTCCCCTCTTCGCAGCTCCCGCGTACCTTGCTATGAATCTCCAACTGCTCTAGCCCTGCCATTGTGTTGGGAAAGGTGGTTATGGATGAAAGCTGGCGTGCCCAAGGTCGCAGACGGGTGTTTACTAGGCAAATTCCTCAAGGATAATCTGGGGGATCCGGGAAGGGATGAAGTAAATTCGGCTTCGGTCTCGGTCTCGCTCCCATGCGAACAGGCACATGCCACGATATCGTAGGCGGGCGATGGCACGGAAGTTTCGGATGGATGTAAGCAGGTCTTCTGGAACTCTCTTGTGCTTTTCAATGTCAGGTCTTTGAAATGGCTCCGTCAGCTCCGGGCTTTCTGCTATATGGGATGTATTGTAGCCACAGCAAAGAAGGCTAAGCAAAACAAATATAGGGGAGTGGCGGTGCTGATTTATGCCTTACTGTACCGGGTTTTTCCTAATGATTTCTGATCAGCTCACCAGGCTCCAGCGGAAGACGAGGACGAGATAAAAAAACGTATAGAGGGCCACTTACAACTTATCGCGATAGGGAAACTACGGTGGAAATGTTATTTATGTGAGAAGTTTGGTTTCATCCTCACCTACCGCGAATCTTGATGTACATTGCACTTCATTCAGCCTTGCAGTTTTCGCGAAGTTCACGTCGTCGGGGACCGGCCGGAGTGGGAGTTAGCCCCTATCCCCTTGTGCTAGATGAGCCACACGCACATGGCACTGTAAGACGTTGTGTTATTCGTCACTTATTCTGGCTGTACGCACGTCGTAGGCTATAGTATCTTTACTTTTTCTTTCTGGACGCTTCGAGGTTCGCTGACATGATCTTTGTAAGGGCTATCTATGGGTCACGCAAGAGTGCATCACTCTCTAGCATGGGCAATCGAGCGGCACTCTTCGCAAGCAATTCACAAAAAAAACTTATCTAGCATAGAGATAATGAAGTATCTAGTCAGGTTACTTGGGTCTACTGTATCAATTACTATGATTTCAGCCCCTCCTGTGTGGCCATGTGCATAGAAAAGCTTTTACCCGCCTGTAAATAGTTCCTGCCCCGGTACATAATGTATAATACAACAGTGGGAAAATATGTTTTGCCAATCTGTTAACTCCCCGGCCGTACGCTTTCCAGAAAAACAAATCAGTTTCTTGCTCTGCTCGCCATGCGCATTTTGAAGCCGTTGCATAGCGCCTTCATGTCGGGATAAGGGTTACTCCCCAGTTCGAATGCGTTTGGAACGACCCGGACAGACAATGACTTGACGAGTGCCTCCTGCGACGTTTTGAAGCACAAGTGGAAGCAGCCAGGGCGCTTAGTGTCTATACAGAACGCATACACAGATCTCTTGGGGTTAGCTTCAGTGTATGTAGTCAACCATCGTTCTATCAAAAATTAGCGTTCCTGCTACAAATGGAACCCGTAACCTGATTTCTTACCTGTATCAGCCTTGGTTCCTTGCTGGTATTTCTCGTGCTGCATCATTTCGTCGACTTTCTTGGCCATGGCTTTGACATGGTCGACAATCAATTCATCAAGATCGGTGTACGAGTATTTTCCTTGAATACGGAGCATCCGGCCAACCGAGAATTCGGTCTCCTTTTGGAGCTCTAGGACATCAATATGGCCATAGACTCCGTCAGCTACTTTCCATGTGACCGTTAGATGATCGTTCCCTTTTGACGATGGACGGATAATGGCATCGCCAGGTGCTTGCGAACCAAGGTATTCTTCGGCCTGCGTTGAATTGAAAGGCTTGAAGAGCGGATGCTTGACAACGCGTTGGGTTCTGCCAGTTGCCTTATCCTTCTCCCGAAGTTCTTCCCTGTCCTTGTGCTCTTGCAAAGTATCCCAGGTACCAGGGTCATGATCAATATGCTTCTTGTACGGAATTCTCAATACCGACTCGCGTAGAGACAATCGGGCAGTGAAGTTCTTACGGTCGAGCTCTAATAACTTCGCTTGAGCCGTTTGTCCCACAGAAAATATGCGATTTAGAGGAGCACCAATGTCATCAGAGCCTTCCTGTGGTTCAACACGGCCTTCGATTCCAGAGTCCAGCTTCGCAATAGCGAAATCTTCCTTGGCCACCCGAATATTGACTGGGACTACCATTCCCTCGCATAGTGATTCGCGATTCTCTCCTGTCAGCATTGTGAAGAACTGGTCATCAGCCAGAGCCTGCATTGGCTTCCTTAGCTCCTCGTAAGGCGATTGCAATTCCGCCCTAATGGTCTCCAGGGTTGCGCGCTTGCGTTGGTTAAAGTTCCGCTCAAGCTGATCTGCGTACTCTTCCAAAACTAGTTCGTTGACCCTCTCCTGTTCATCCTCCTTGATCAGCCTACGCACAATTGCTCCGGGGCCGCCTTCGTCAACTTCGGCTTTCACATCTTCTTCATCGAGCTCGAGTGCATCCGCAGCCATTTTCCGACCCAGCTCATAATCTTCAGGGTGAACTCGGGTGTTGTCAAGATAATCTGAAGCCTGGTTTGAGCTATCGTATTCAATGAAAAGAAAGCTGGCGCAGTTGTTCCACACTCTGGGGCCGACCACTGGCATTTTGCCATTGTCTATATCGCCAACCAGTTCCTCGCGTGTATTTACGATGCCCCCATTTGTATTGATGGCTTTGAGAACCGCAGTTGCCTTTCGAGGGCCAAGGCCGCAGACGTACGGTAGTAAAGCTGCCGTATATGGATCGCTAAGTGCCTCGTTAATGTCAACACCACAAAGGTTAACCATATCAACCATAGCTGAGTCGAGTTGCTTCCGGAGTTTGTCTTCGGGCAGAAGCTGCTGGCATGGATGGAATGACAATGAAACGACATCTTTTCCAAGCGCGGCATATTCTTTCATTGGGTTTTGAAGGTATTTTGCCAAGGCCACGCAGTATCGAGTGAGAGGCGCGAAGGTCGGATGGTCCATGGCCGCGCGCTTGCTGTCTTTGTAAAGTCTTGCAACCTCATCGTTGACAATAATCACTGGCAGCGGCTTGGTTGTATCATCGCCTGTAGTTGGGTCCTCGTACTCCGCACATCGCAAATCTTTTTCCTGGACTAAGTCTTGAAGACTGGTCAGCAGCTTGTAGGTTTCGACAGAGAAACCAGCCACAGCTAATACATCAGGTCTTCGTCGTCGACACAACTCCACGAGAGCGTTACGAGCCCCCTCATCCCTGGTGAGATTATCGAACTTCCCATATTCCAGGACTCGGCCGTCTTCTTCCACCCATGCCCAGCAGACAGGATCGCGGTTTGGGTCTCCATTGCCGTTCGAAAGAGCAAGTACTCGTGGGATCGTGCCAAGAGCCATTCCCGCTGGTTTGTATGGAGCTTGATCAAGCCTTTTGAAGTACTCGTCCCGGCAGGCTTTGAGGATAGAATCTTGACATTCGGTTCTCATGCTCTCCTTGACACCTTTTGTGATAACTCGTTCAAGTTTGGTGAATGCGATATCCAGAACCTTTTGACGCTCATCGTTCCAAGCATCTGCAAGTTCGCTGAAGTTGTCAGAGGCAAACTCAGCAAAGAGTTGTCTGCGGAATTCTCGTTCATTTGACAGGGTAACATTGACCTCGATTAAACCATCCTCTTCGGCCTTGAGCATCTTCAAGAATATCTCTGGTTTGTTGGCCATGTCGCTGAAGGTCTGGCTTTTGAGATACTTGAGTTCGTAGAATGGGTGATGTTCATCGATCTTGCGAAGTCCTTTCTCGGTTCTATGGCAGCCCCAGACGCCCATCATGTAATAATTCATGCGGAAATGTTTCCTCATGCGAGGATTTATGTATAGCTCTTCAGCAAACATTTGCCGTGCGGCTGTTAGAACCTGCTCGCCGGTGTCAAATTCGTTGTCGCTAGTTAAGGAGTCCGCTAAATCGATGGGTGATTGCGCAGCATCTTCGGTGTATTGCTTTCTACCCTCTCGTAAAGCATTCTGTGCAACCTGCTCGGCTTTGATCCCATAGGCTCGAACAAGATTATAAGCTTTTCCTTTTCTGATGCGGTCAAAAATGGTTGATTTGCCTCCTGCTCGACGCTTTTCTGTGGTGCCATTTGTAGCTGCCATATCTTTTAATTCCGAAGAATACTGGAAGTATACATAATCTTGGATGTCTTGCAGTTCTTCCATGGTCACTGCAACAGGAAGCATATCTTCGACCATTTTGTCTTCAATGCCCGAAGTCACCTTCAAATTGTCATAGGTCTTCTCGAGGGCATTGCGTTTCTCTATTAGAGCACGGAACTTCAAGTCTAGCTCGAGTACACGCCACAAATCATCCTGGAGCAGCAATTTTTCGGCACTGACAACTTCTTCAGACTCTTGATTTCTGCTATCCCGAGATTTCGTCTTCCTTGCATGGATGAGGAAATCCTTTCGATGCTGAAAAACATAGGGAACCTCAACAGCATCGACGACGAAGAATTCTAGAACTTTGCTGATGGCCTTAGTAAAGTAACCATGAACATCACTGTGTAATTGCTTCTTCGGCCATATCAGGCTTGAAATCCATCGTGCTTCTTCCTTGGTTTGATCGTCGGTCAGTGTCAACTTCTTGAAAGGTAGTCGATCGATCTGGAATCTTTCTGGTTCGTCGGTCCATCGGATTTGATTATCGTCATCTGTGAGGAGCTTTTCTGCTAGCTGGGAGGGCTCGAAGACGTCTTTCAGTTCGAGATTGTGATCTCCGACTTCCCTAGCCTCTTCCTCGTCCTCGAGAGCTAAAGCCCAATCGTAGTCCTCGCCATTACCAAAGATTGCTTCCATATCGTCAAGAGCGTCCTTGTCGAGTCCACTGGCTTCTGTACCACCAACATAGCCTCTCTCCCGTGGACGGGCAACCTCCAGCTCCTCCTGATGTCTCTGTCTCTCGTCTTCATCTTCCAGATCGTCCTCCTCGATGAAGTCGGCAAATTCGTCAACTCTATGGTTATCTGGTCGCGCATATCCGCGATCAAAGTCGTGGTTTGCATCGTTTTCCTCATCATCGGAGAATATTTGGTCAAGGCTGCGGTCGCCGCGAGAATCTTCATCACGTTTGTGCCCACGTTTAAGGCGCTTGAGCTTCGGCTGTGAAATACATCAGTAAGCAATATTGATCATGATTCGGTCAAATCATACTTGTGAGGGCTTTATCGGCTCATATCCAGGATTTGCCTCTCCAATAAGGTCAAGATCCTCCGGGTCGAGGACCGCCTCTTCCTCCTCGCGCTCAGCTCTCCTACGCTTTCTATCCTTCTTTCGACGGATCTCGCGCTCTTCCGGTTCTTCGTCGTCGTCATCAATGATGAAACCTTCGCGAATCTAAAATGGCGTCAGCAAATTCGCGATCTCTCTGTCTAAGTTACTCGAGGACATACCGCCGCCGCCTCCTCCTCGTCGTCCTCTTCATCCTCCTCGCTCGAATCATCCAAGTCCGCATTCAGTCCTTGCTTGTCCGATTGTGCCTCTCCCGTCTCCTCGTCCATAGAATCATCATTCTCGTCGCCGTCAAGCTCCGCCTCCCCGTGAATCAAGTCGGATCGTTGCGCGCTCATGTTTACGGGTATTGGGGCAAATGATTGTAAAGGGTTGAGGAAAGGTCGAGGGAAAGAGAGACCTTAAGTAAGTCAGCCCAAGGCGAATGACGCGAAGACGAAGCGAGTAAGTGAATAAGCACGCCGCTGCCTGGCTGGCTGATGTGTTGAGAGAGAAGGCAATGAAGTTACAGTTTGCTCAAAGATCGCTATGTAGAGCCTCATCACGGCAGGGATTAGTTCTAGTTCGGGCGTCACGTGGATTTAGCTCCCGAAGCATCGGCGCTGAAACGCCGACTTCCCCTCTACGGAGTAAGGTTACGGCTCTATGGACCATGAGGAATTGCTTGATAGACAGATGAGATGATAGATAATAGACTCATGGATTGATAGATCGAACGATTGCTTCATTTTCATTTATCTGGTTGAGCTCGGTATATCTCCGCGCGGAGTCCTCTTGCGATGGGTTTCGATCTCAGCAAGAACAGTATAAGGCTATACCATTAATAAATTCTATATAAATCCTGTATATGAGCAGTACTGTTGTCTCGTATTGTATCGTGCCGTAGTGTCAGACCCATGGAAGTAGAAGCCTCAAGTCTTCCAGAACTCTACCCGAAGCAGCCACTATCAGTTCTTGAGACGAGCAAGTCCACGGCCCAGGGTATGCGACGGCCATCGCTGCCCAATACCACATAGAGAGTTTAAAGTGGATGAGACAGAGAGGTGTTTGCAACTCCAGTCCATGCGACTGCACCTTTCTTGCCCTTTGTCGCTTGATGAGGAGATCATGAGAAACCATCACTCCATTCTTGATTTTATTATTGCACAAGTGTTTTTTCAATAGTCCTGCCCCCCCTTCCCCACGTCCTGTATCTGGTAGCGCCCGAACACCAATCCGCTGTTGGTGCATTTCTGCTTCGAGACCCCAACCTGCAACTCAGCCTGCAACTCCTGCAACCTTATATGTAACCTACGAGCCTCGCCTTTCCATCCCCAACTTCCCGCCTTGCCATCTTTGTGCAGCAGCAACAGCGAGCTTTGACGCCAGCACGACAGACGATATTCGAACTTCTCCCAGTCACGGTTCTTGGCCTTTGTTTTCCCCTTCACTTTACTAGGCCCCGAGTTACGTTTGTCGAAGGTCTGCAAATATGTCGGAAGGTATTGGAGCACCGCGCACGTTGAAGAGGAAGAACGTGAAAGGTCTTGCCCTGGCAGCCCCGGCTCCTCGATCAATGGCACCATCTGAGAACGATTTGCAGATGCCCGGCGACGATAGCAATGACTCTTCGAGGCAGACGGCACAGTTAGAAATTGGAATCGAATACAAACTGGACTTGAAGAGGGAAGACTTGGAAGTGCTGAAGGAATTAGGCCATGGAAATGGAGGTTCTGTCAGCAAAGTTCGACACATGGCAACGGGGACGATTATGGCACGGAAGGTAAGTGTCTCGGTGGAGCTCTCAAGTGATAGAGGTTAATTGGAGCTTAGATCATACATGTTGAAGCCAAGAAAGAGATGCGTCGTCGAATTGTCCGGGAGCTCCAAATTATGCATGATACCAACTCGGAGTTTATTGTCAACTTCTATGGCGCCTTTCTGAGCGATAACAATGATGTTATCATGTGTATGGAATACATGGATGTCGGGTACGTGGTCTATTTGAACGAAGAGAATCTTTGCTGATGGGATCCCAGTGCTCTCGACCGGATATCGCAACAGTTTGGGCCAGTACGAGTGGATGTATTGGGGAAGATTGCAGAGGCTACCTTAGGAGGACTCACATACCTTTATATCAAGCATCATATCATGCACCGAGATATCAAGCCTTCCAACATATTAGTTAATTCCAAGGGCCAGATCAAGCTTTGCGATTTTGGCGTGTCAGGAGAATTGGTCAACTCTGTGGCAGACACTTTCGTCGGTACTTCTACATACATGGCACCTGAACGAATCCAGGGGCACAAGTACACCGTCAAGTCTGATGTTTGGAGTTTCGGTTTGGCTATCATGGAACTTGCTATTGGGAAGTTTCCATTCGATGCCAGCGAGCACTTGTCTGATGGTGATGGAGCTCCTGCCGGAATTTTGGATCTCTTACAACAAATTGTCTACGAGCCAGCACCAAAGCTACCTAAGAGTGAAGCTTTCCCTCAAATTCTGGATGATATGATACAAAAATGCATGTCAAAAACCCCAGAAGAGAGACCAACTCCACAAGAGCTATACGTAAGTAACCCGTCTCGAAATTCATGAGCAACGACTGACATCTAGAAAGGAACGGGAGCCATTCGTGCAGGCTGCTAAGAGAACCCCGGTAGATTTGAGAGAATGGGCTGTGAGTTTGATTGAGAAGGACAACCGCAAGTCACATCTTGCGCCGCAATTATCCCCATCAACCCAACAACTCCTACGCTCGGCCGACTCGCCAACAAGCGTCCCGTACACAAACTCACCCGATTTCTCTTCACAACCAACCCCTACTTCGGGTGATATTTTTATCAGCGGAGATGATGTCCGTGCAAGTGCAGTGTCACCACAGTATGTCGATACCAGATCGCCATCTAAGAATGGATCAAGTAGTCTTGGGCGAGCAGGCGGCGCTGCCTTACACCCAGCCCTATCAGCACGAGGTCAATCCGCCAACTCTGTTCCCAAAACGACGTCCATAAATAATTCAGATCCGTCAAACGGACCATCGAGTACCAGCGCCGCGACACTTAACACAATGACAATACCACTCCGTTCCGGCCCACCTACTGGCCCACCTCCTCCTGTCCCCAAAAAAGAGGGCGTGGAATCAGATATTAAGGAGAGTAGAAGAGGGGCCCAGCATTTCGGCAATACTAGCTTATATGGAACTGGATATCCTGCCAATGGAACGACTCAATACTGAGGATATTTCTTTCTTTCGCCCTTCTCCCGTCATCACTCATGAAGCATCGCCAGGCGTCACAACCCATTTAATGCCAGGTTCATATCCCCAGTCGCGTTTAATGCATATCACACTTCTAGTTCAGATTCGGAAATTTCAGTCTCCCAGTAATTGAATACTGGAAGGGAATCAAACAGGATACACGCAATGTCAACATTTGTCTATGTAAGGGTGGCTTAGGCGTGTTTAGAGTTTCAATGCGTTGTGATCATTCCCCTGAATTTCTCGGCTCAGTCTATCTTTACTAGTTGAGTGTGTAGTCTCGTGATATTCCCTAAGGATTCATACTATAATACAGCCTGTGCAGTATCACCAATCTGGCATTCAGCACTTCATTCTCGATTCCATTAAACCTTCAATTCTCGCCCCTCCCGTCCCTCAGAACAGCTTCAGCCCTTCCTTTGGTATCATTTCCCTCATCTCCCCTCCCAATGTGCCCCACGAACCCTTGTTCCAAAATCTCAATCAGTTCGTCCAATCTCGAGATGACAAGATCTGTATGCTCATGTGTGGCTAAGTGAGCGTTTACGTTGTTTACCAGCAAGACCGTTGCAGCACCTGCATGGTAACCTGCTGTCATATCATCGATTGAATCGCTGGAGATTAAGTTAACATCATTTTCTCTTTTTCATTTCACCTTTCTTCCCAAGGGAATCCAGGGATGGGAATCAGCTCACCCGACCATAATCAAGTGACTTCCATCCCCCTCCCCTTCACTATTTGTGAAGCCCCACGCCTTCGCAATGTGCAAAATCCCCGCTGGATTCGGTTTCGGTGGTCTAAACTCCCTTGTAATGATCGGATGAAATTCCTTTCCCTCCAGAAACTTACCTAGCAAATGGTTTACTGGGGCGTCAAAATTCCGAGTGCAGATCCCTTTTGGGATGGACTTGCTTTCGAGGTATTCCATGATCGCACTGAGACCTGGTTGGGGTTTTTGAGAGACCATTGCTGTACGCTCGATATCTCGGATCTTTTGGAGGGCAGCGGCCTGTTCTTGTGACGGGAGGGAGTGGCAGTGGTCGAGGATGTCAGTTGCCTTTGTAATACCGAGTGCGGATCGCATTTCACCGAACATGTAAGTTTGTGGTATGCTGGGGGAGTTTTTAGTCGTGAATTCAGTATTGTACGACAATTCGACATGGCCAATATGGGGGAAAGAGAGAAAGTAGAAGATTTTATATCTTAGGAACGAACTAGTATAGAGGATAGAAGATAAAACAAAGAGAAACTGCATTATGAGCATTACACGCTGTGTGAAAGTAGGACAAGCACTGAAGTGGCCTTTCTGTGATTAGTGCATTTGAGGAAGCAAAGGTTTCCGGCAGGCAAATCGTATTTGTATATTCTTGTGGTTTTCCATCTTTAAAAGAGCCAAATATCTGCAGGGCATAATGCAATAGCTTAGGATAGAGTGAGACTGAATCAGATGTAATATCGAAGCCTCTTCGGATAAGAGCACTGGAGCTCCTTCGTAAAGTTATATTACAAAAACAGTATACAGAGAATGAAATAAGCTACCATGGTGACTTGCCAGAAGAGACATACTAAAAACAGAAATCCCAATTTTACGCAACCTACCTACCCGCACAACTCACCGACTACAAAGCTCTCCTTCAGCTAGTCCAAAATTGCAACACAACGCAATGCATTAAGAAAGTTTAAACTTACCAAAGCGTCCCATCAACATCGAAAACCACCCCTTTCAGCCTCGGCACTTTCTCAATCTGCTTCGCACCCTCCTTGAGCGGTTGGAATCTTCGGGGCTCCTTTGATAACGAACTTGTCATTGTGAATGCTCTTCTTTGATATTTGTAAGAGAAAGTGGGAGACTTAAGATAATAAGATTTGGAGATGAAGTTAGGGCAGTTCATGAGTGAGATTGAGGGCAATGATAACGCAAGGCAAACAAAGGAAGGAGTGGGATCTATCTCACCAAGCTGGTGGCCTGAGGCAGAAATATAAACTTGCACCACTAGCGTTTGGTAGTAGTACCTACATCATAATCGGGAACTTTACGCAAATCTGGCAAGGGAAGAAAATTCATTGATGGCGTTTCTTCATTGCGCAGTGCTTAAAATAGCAATACAATACTAAATACATAAGAAGTCTTTCCTTCAGAGCTTCAAGAAAAATCTTCCAAACCCAAACCTCTTTATACGCCGTACAGCAATACCCATTCTGTCTACGCCATTTATCGCTGAGTTTGACCCTTCCCTGTTAAAAACAATTATGTATGCATCATCTTAGTTCCTCACTTCTTTCTCCCCTTGCTTTTCTTTGGAGCCGGAGCAGGGGAAGATGCCGTGGACATAACGCTAGAGGCTCTAGAAGACGGTGCTGCAGATGTGGCTTTGCTTGCTGCGCCGGATTTGACATTATCAATGGCTTTGTTCTGAGAGAATGTTAGAAAGGTAAAATTATAAGATTGATCGAAGGGTAGGAGCCTTGTGCGAGAGCCGGGCTTCCCTCGTAGAGATGGGCTTCGTCCACGGTATGGATTCTTGCCTAAAGTTGTATAAAAGTGTGGCAATCATACCTTTAGACTATTCCTGTTCTTCTTCTTTGCTGGCGCCATTCCCAACACGCTGTCCTCATCATTTTCATCATCATCTGGTTCTCGTTTTCCTTTTCCATTTGTGCCATTGGTCTTGGGTTCATCCTCGAACTCTCTAGCAACTGTGGTGAGGAGAGTGTTGCATCGTCTACTAAGTTCGACAGGAGTCCTGCTGAGGAAGAACCAGTCAAAACGGAAAAGAGGGCTCTCACGAACCTCATCACGAACGCGCTCGAAGATGCCGTCGCTATCAACGCCATACTTGTCTAGAAGAACCAGCAAGAATCGGTCCTCCTCCTCGGTATACACTTTCTTGTTAGTTGTGGAAACCGAATAATTGATCTTGAGTTGTTGAAGGGGGACTCGGTATTGTTGCATTTTCTTCCGGAGCATTTTCCTCTGGTGCTCGATTTTCCGTGTCTTCTCTTCGCCAGCTTCAATCAAGCCAATGTATTTTTGATAATCATGGATCTCAGTGTAGCGTTGCCAGAACACCTTGGCATAGGCTTTGATCTCATCTGGCTCCTTGCTGTCAACCTCGGTAGCAATGCCTTCATAATCTTTACGTCCAAACTTAGCAGAACCATTGATGAACTGCTGGAAGTCTCTTCGATTCCAGTCCCCAAATCCTTGCTGGATCAGACGCAGCTTCTCTTCCTTCTCCTCTTCGGTGAGAGGAGTGGCATTATCAATCGTTAATTGTGCAACAGCACGATCGGATTCCTTTGTAGCTAGGTCCTCATCGCCGTCAGCCAGTGGAGGCTTGTATCCGATTTCCTTGCGGAAGTATGCAGTCTCACGATCTTGCAGGTCTGTGAGCATGGCAGGGAAGAACTGATAATCATGGACAGAAACTTGCTTAGGAGCACGGGGGGCCTTTGGTTTCGGATCTGCGGTACGGCCACCAGTAGACAATGCGGTCTTGTAGTACTGGTCCATTGAATAAGATGTTTGGTTGCGCTCACGCTTGGCTGGATTGATCCAATGAATCCCAATTTCCTTCTTACGGTTGGTAAAATCTTGTCCATTCCACTCGTACGCAGATTCAGAGGTAAACTTCTGCAAGTCATCGATACCAAGTTTCTCATACCTAGCGTTGAGCTCTGCTGTTCGCTTTTCGCCGTGCTTCAGAATCTCATCGATATCATCATCATTAAGATTTGCTCCCTTCTCTGCAAGAACTCCAGTTCCACCTTTGGATTGGAAGACTTTCTCAGCACCGTGTTGGATCATATTGAGCAATTCATCCTTATTTGCAGCGGCCTTGGCCGCAATCTGGGCACGGCCTTGTTGAATGACAAGCTGATCAAGACGAAGTTTTTGAGCAGCACGTTCCAAAACCTTCTCCTCGATAGCGTTTTCGGTCACGAATCTGTAAACTACGACTTGCTTAGTCTGCCCAATTCGATGGGCACGGTCCATTGCCTGCAAATCTGCCTGTGGGTTCCAATCGCTGTCGTAGAGCACGACAATGTCGGCACTGGTCAAGTTGATACCAAGACCACCAGCACGAGTAGTTAAGAGGAACACAAACTTGTCAGAGCCAGGTTTGTTGTAGTTATCGATAGCAGAGATACGATCCTCGTGAGCAGTACCTCCATCAATCCGGCAGTACTTGAATTCTCTAAAGACACAATAATCTTCCAGGATATCAAGAAGCCTGCTCATTTGTGAGAAAATCAAAACTCGACTTCCGGCCTTCTTCAGGCGAACCAAGAGTTTGTCAAGCATCAGCATTTTGCCAGCGTTGAAGATAAGATGCTCGTCGGTTGTGTATGGCGGGCCAGGTTCAGCGCCTTCGAATAGATAGGGATGATTGCAACATTTTCGAAGCTGCATCACGATATTCAGCAGCCGAGTCTTGGATTCGCGCTTTCCCCCAGCGCCGTTGACTGCATCGATATCCTTCTCCAGGATCTTCTTGTACCATTTTATCTGCATCTCAGACATGCCAATGTAAAGATTGATCTCCTTCTTGGGGAGCAAGCTCTTTTCCACATCGCTCTTCACGCGCCGAAGCAAGAAAGGCCGGAGAACACGGTGCAGCTGTTGGACAACAGTATCCTGATCTGCACCCTGGCCAGAGAACCACTGATCGAATGCATCTGCATCACCAAACACGTCTGGTAGCAAGAAGTTGAGTAGTGCCCATAACTCATGAAGGTTGTTTTGTAGGGGTGTGCCGGTGATTAAGAGACGGTTTCGAGAATTGAACAATCGAATAACTTGCGCCAAAGAAGATTCCTCGTTCTTGATACGATGGGCCTGTAGAAATTAGTAAAATATATGCAACCCAATCACAAATTACTTACTTCATCGATAATGATATACTCCCAGGCAAATTTCTTCAGATGCGACTTCTCTCTTAAAATCATCTCATAACTCGTAATGCAAACGTCGAATTTCTCGTCCACCAGACGATCATTGATCAACTGGTTTCGCTCCTCTTTGGCACCTTGAAGGATCAAGACGTTCACTTCGGGGGTCCATTTCGAAAACTCTCTATGCCAATTGTCGAGCGTAGACTTAGGAACAATTACCAGATGTGGTCCGGTAATACCCATGATATGTCGCAGATATCCAAGAAAGGATATCGTCTGAAGAGTCTTGCCCAAGCCCATCTCGTCTGCAAGAATACCCGAGATTCCGTTTTCGTGGAGAGAAATTAGCCAGTTCAGACCCGCCACTTGATAGTCGCGCATTTCCCCGCCCTTGATAAAACCTGGCGATTCCCGGAAAACCGTCTCTGCAGCGCCTCCGTGTTTTTCGTCCTTCAGGAGCTCTGCGTCTTCCTCTGCTTCAGTTCTCCGACGTCTCTCGGCGCCACCTTCTCTCTCGCGACTCTTCCTCGCTGCTATTTCTGCCTCTTCATTCTGACGATCAATCTCGTGCATGATAGCCTGGATGCGGGGATTAGGATTTGTCTCTATAAAATGCCTGAATAGGTCTGTTAGGCCAAGTAGATATCGGAATCGGCGAATTGAATCATCTTCCTATATTTTGACCAGCTATTAGTTTTCTGCCTTCAAACTACTAACTCCCATGGCTGTATGAAACCAACCTTAGAGTGCCCAAGATTGTCATGTTTCTTGCCAAAAACACTTCGACGTAGTTGGGTTGCCTCTGATCTTCGCCTGCGGCCATCCGTGTTGAGAGGCTCGCCCGCAACACTACTAGCGGTCGTGTTTGGGTTCGTGTCGGAGTCCTCTGTAAAGTCTGGGGTCTCATCTACATCCTGTGCAGACATATTAGCAGGGAGTCCGAAAGAGGCTGGATATAAAACTCGAGGAAGTAGACTGCTACGGCTCACGACGCGAGATTGTATGAGGACTTACCATTGGATCAACTGGAAGTTGTCTGATGGGCTCGGATGCTTCTGCCATCGACGTGTCCGTGTCGGCGCCGCTGGCGCGTGAAGAGCCCTTTCGTGGCATCTCGTCAGACGTCCAAGCCTGAAGAGAGTAAAGGTAAGTTGCTGCTGGTATGCGGTTAGTGATGATGTCTTAACAACTCGATATTAATTGCTAGTCGCGTCGTTGATCGACTGGTGGCCAGACGAAGGTGTTGGGGATGGGTGGTGTACAAGAAGATGGAGGCTGGTGAAATGTTTTGACGCGGTACTAGTTTATCGACTTCTTGTCGAGGAGGGTTCACTCGCCCAAACACGGTTAGCGTGGCCAGTACGGCACCCCATTTACCGACACCGTGACAGAAGTATGACGACGTTTTTAGTTTCTTTTGGCCTAATAACTGCACCATCTAAAACATTTACCAAAGCCTGTGCTTTCGTTCGAGATACAAGCAATAGGCTCACTTATTTTCAACTTCGGCATTAACTAACTTGGCTCTGTCTTAGTAGCTAAGTAACCTGGCCCAAGCGACCATCAATATTATACCAAGGTCGAAAGTGCTTGTGGGCATGAGCTCTAAATTTGGCACGCTGCCAACATTATATCCCTCCGTAGTCTTTTGAATCTTTGCCCGTGCGATTGTTACAACCATCATGTACAGCGTTGTGTGCCCCACACCTTTATTCACTTCGACTTCAATTTGCACGTCGAGGGCACCCACACCTGCAGCGAATCTGTTCGCTTTAACAGACCATTCTTTCGTCGTTTGAACTTCAGCTTCGCAATACTTGCAGTCTTATTCATGATATTCCGTACGTTAGGTCCGCCCCTATTGGTATCCTTGTATCCTTACGCATATTTTTGCTAACCTAAACGTCCTATCTCTAGTATCGATCGTTACAGCAATCGCCCAAGATGGATTCTATGCGAAGTCTGAATACTTCTCTTCCTCGGACATCATCCCCTCCGAAGCAGCAGACCAACTCGCCTCCCGAGCAACTTCTTACGGCCTTTAAGGCTGCCGCCCTCTCTGTTACGAATCTTTACAAAAGTGCTGCAGCAGACCAAGGGAGGGCACGAGCAGAGGGGTATCAAGACGCTCTGGACGAGCTCCTGGGATTTCTCGACAAAGAAGATATTGGGTTGAGTGACGGGGAGGGATGGAGGATTCGACGGTGGGCGACAGAACGGCTTGATGGGAGGGATTCCACCTCTCAAAACATGGAAAGCGATGATGAAGTCACGGATAAACGAGAACGTGCATCATCACCGGTCCTACAAAGATCCCAGAGCGCGACTCGTATACCTCTTGTAGTCCCGTCTTTAAGGGCTGTATCTCCCGCTCCCGCTAGGACAGAATCGGCACCGCCGCCAACGATACCCACCACCCCAATTGTGGAGGCAACCCAAGTGGTGCCTCCACAAACCAATTTCACATTCCGATCGGCCTACCCCTATCCTCAAGATGCTGATATTATCCTCTCGGATCTCGAATTGTCGGAAAATACTCGAACATCTACCCACGATGTATCCAACCCTACTTCTACTAACACTGGACGGAGGACAAGGCATAACAACTATTCTGCCCGCGTCAACACTAGACCTGTGACCACGATCGGTAGAGGCGCAGGCCAGAAGCGGAAGATTAACTTTGGGGAATTTTTCGACATTGGAAACTTGGGTGGGAAGGACGGTTCTGGTGGAGGTGGAAAGCGGGGAAGATTTATTTGAGCGAAAGATATTTTCTTCTTGGAGCCTGCAATACCCTTGTTACCTATGTCAGTCTATAGACATATAGGGATTGTTTTGGGAAATTTGGGAGCATGGACGGCATTTTACAGACTTCACGGACCATGATATGATACATTGCCGGCGCTTGGGGTTGGATCGCATTTACATAAAGAAGGTCAACGCATAGGAGCTTACATTGCAAGGCGTCGTATACCTGACAGACAAGAAGGAGGACGAGAAATATGAGACCATACCTGGCGCGAATTTCGAAAGAAGATTCACTGCTACAGCACCGCATATCCCTTTGTTTCTTCTCTCTATAATCAAATGATTCGCTGCTTATATTTATAATTATCATTAAATATAAGCTTTTTTTCCCTGTTTGTGAATAGCGACTTTTCTCCTCCGATTGCCATAGTTGCCTCTTGTTCATTTCCGTCTCAATTTATTGCTCCTACTAATGACTGGATCAAACCTTAACAAATCTTATCTCCAAATTATATATACTCAATTTGACAAATCTTCAAATTTATAGTTGTTCCCTTAGCCAGTATCATATTTGTATTTCGATTCTTTCCAGCACCTCCATATCATGTATCTAGTCATAAGTTTATACTAGAAGATTTAGCAAGTGCCACAGCAAGCCTTCCTTCGTAGGCGATCAACTAAGAGACCTATCATTCCACGGAGATAGTACGAAACTATCAGCAAGCTTCATGAGGGGCAGTGGCATGGGAAACCTGGGAGGGCCATCATTTATGAAAACGCGCACGTTACAAGATCGCCATGCGCAACAATACCAGATAGAAGCCCCAATACACCATGCATTAACAACATCGCGAGCAAGAAAAGTATCAAGAACCCTATAAGCTTCTATCATCTCGTCTTTAACCCTGTATACGCCACTTCCTTCCGTTAAGCCCCAGTCCTCTCCTTATATCACGAGCACCCCATTGGATTCCAATGGTAAAGCTTAGGGAATATATCGAGGTAACTAAAATAGAAAGGAGGAATAGGGTATATGGCGAACGACGGGCCGTGCTTTCCAGCACTACGCCGAGGACTGCAAATGGTATTGACAGAGGGGGGAGTGGGATTCGGAATTGCAAAATTAAAGCTTGAGTTTGAGGGATGAGAGTGCTATTGGTGTTACGTTGTTTCCTATAGCTTGGATAAATAATGAAGTGGAGGATATGAAGACTTCTAGATTTCTTTTACTTGTAGAATATTTATGTCACTCGCTTGTGAAGTGAGCCAAGCTAGGTTGGCTGGAAATGCCCTAGCAATTAGCCTTCGGGATCGAGGTAAGATTTTGCAAATAATATTTGAAGGGCAATTCAGACTTGAAGCACTGTACATTATATACGAGTTGCAATCTTCGTACTTAAACTATCCCTTCTCCATCACACATCATTCCCTCTTGCTGCACTCATCGAAACTGGAAGGAGCGACCCCTATTCATAAATGTTCACGTGGTCGCTTGTTTTCGCCCTTGCCAACTAACATTAACTCAAGTTGTGCATAAATTTATGCGAGCCTAACACAACCTCACTTCCACTATTCACAAACTTAAGAATCTCTTTGGGCACTTGCTTATCAACGATAACCCCAAATATTGTCATTGATGAGTCTGTGAGTGGAGGGTTTCGTCTTCCAAAAAGTCAACAGTAAAGGTGCAAAAGGCCTACGGAATTCATTGGCACAAAGCTTATTCTGCAGGTGTAACAACTAATTTAAGTTCCGAGGTTCTGGATTACGATATCTTTTATCGGGTATTTAATATGCATCTGAATACCCTAGAGGCAGGCACAAGAATATTTCCTATTTGAATAAGAAGAGTAGCTTTCTACTTGAATTCAATAGTTTGCATCCTAAATTTGCCAAAGTATACCTTCGTAGGTTATAATTTTATATTAGAGGCGAGAGCAAAGAGAATATCGTTACAAGAAAAGGGAAGAAGGGGTTCAATACGCATTCACGTAAAAAAGAGCTGAATTTAAAATATTCAGAAGGGGGTCAGAATACATAGAGACTTTCGTGGAGATGAGCTTTATTAGAAATGCAATCTGATTTATCTTATTTATCCATTCCCCGCGCACCGAAAACGAACACTCCCAGTCCTTGATTGCAATCAATTCCCGCCAGATCCTCCCCCCCCCACAATTTATATTTCATGCGCAAGAGTAGCCCTTCATATGAGAATAGAAAAGCCCTTTCACTATGTGCCATGGCAATCTCCCTATGCCCCGAAACTTGAAAAGAAAGGCGTCCATGTATCATCATCGTATTTCATAAAAAAGAAAGCAAATTAACACCTGGAGAAGAAGCATCAAGTGAATTTCGAAGAAACTGCCAGCAAATGAATACCATCCAGAATCTCTCCACTTCCCAATCAAAAAGACAGCCAGCAACCCAATGCCATACATGCTTTTCGACCCAAATCCTCCGCCAAATACATTGCATGCATCCAATGGCTACAGCAAGCCCAAGAATAGACTAAACATCCCCGTTCGAATTTTTCTATTCTATAGAACTGTTTGAGCCCCGTCCGCAAAGCAGGTGCACTCGAAGCAAGATATAGTGTCTAGTAATGCTATGGAAGAAAAGTCTAGCGATTACCGATGATGTGATGCGGTACGACACAATTTGCTGTTAGCGAAAAAGTAGCACTTAAAAAGCGCTTCATGCATTGCGTAAAATAGCCATGAAGGAAAGTATGAAGTGTGTTTTAAGTCCAAGCATAATGAAGACGAGGATACTAGAAAGAGCGAGTTCATATGAAAAATGCTCATCTTTCGGCTCGCCGGGACGAGAAAAACTCGCCAGTCTTCAGAAAAATCCAATCATACAATGAATAAGAACATGCAGTGGAGGTTCTGAGCTCAGTAGGTACGACCACGGTAAGTGACCATATCGTTCTCTTCGTCATCCTCGGGTTGCTCCTCGATCTGGGGGTTATTATACATATTGTTGAAAGAACGTGGAGTAGGTGATCCGATGGGACCGAAGTTGCCTTGGGCAGCTATCACTGAGACCCGAGCACTTAATAATAATTCCCAAAGGCAAGGGTGGGAATAAACTTACCAGCACTGGAGTTTCCGCCACCAACGTTGCCACCATTGCCGTTTTGTTTGCCACGATCGTTTCCTCCCCCAGTGCGTAGGTTTGGAGGTAGGTTGGATGGACTAATTTCAAGGGACGGATGGCCGCGCCAAGGTCTTCCTATAGCAGTGCGTCGGGAGGGAGGACTTCCCATTTGTTGAGGAGATGTAAGCTCGGGGCTGTGGTTAATATTATTGCCGTATGCACGACGATACCAATTGGGCAGACCATGATTAAGACCGACGGCCAGTTGCGTTGCCTTATCCAATGGCATCTGATGCTTATATTTACAGCCCATTTGTGTAAATGCGCAAGTTCCCTCATGAATCCACTTGTCACAATATTCCTTCTCACGACGTTGTGTCAATTGAGTCGACTTGGCAGTGATCGAATCAATTTGCGCCTACAAAATGTGAATCACTTGCCAGAAGAGAGTGGTGAAAACCAACCTGCATAATATCACACAGTAGCGACGGACCATTGGGAGGGCGTTGAAAGCTGTTGGGCGGGAGGGTTCGAATGATCTGTGATATGTAAGAAATTTTTTAAATGACCAGTGAGAAGAATACATACCTCATGAGAAATCATCTCGTTTCCTTGGCGTCTGGCTGGCTCCATCTGGTGAGGCTGGGGCAAAATGATTAGACCCTCCGGTCCTTGGTTTGGAGGCATGCCACGAGCTAGATAGTCATGGATCTCATCTGCGCGGACCAGTCGAGTGTAAGTTCCATCGTTACGTCGGATACCGTACGCGAATGCAACACTCAATTGATTTTCAGTTGGCCAGACCGGGCCAGGAGAAACCAGGCTCAATGGAATAGGTCTCTCACCAACAACCCCCATGGAAATTCCTCGTAGCCGAGACGGACTACCATAGGTATTGCCCATCAACGGAGAGAGAGGGTCGTATTGACGAAAATTGTTTGGACCACCAACAGGATTTTCATTGTAACCATTGGCTGTGAACCCGATCTCTGGTCTATATTGACCTCCAGAGACTGTTGCACTGCGACCCTGAGGACGAGCGCGGTTGGATCCACTACCAACTCGTCCTTCTTGAAAGCCTGGCATTTCTCCTTCTAGATCAGGTGAGCCGGATATAATACTGCCATTATCATACGAAGTTAGTGGACATATCATCCCAGTATCCAAAGGAGAACTTGTATCTTGCACTTGCTCGGGAGGGGCGGTTGGGGGTGAAGGTGATGCAATGGAAATGAGATCTTCACAGGCCATTTCGCAACAAGGTTGGAAGATATTGACCGGTTTGAGAAAAATGGGGAAAGAAAAAAAGAATGGAAGGGGGAAGGAAGATGGCACGAACAGAGTACCTATACAACCTATGAGATGTTGTAGATGGTAGATACTGTTCAATCAAGGTAATTTAGTCGTGTCCTGGGGAAAAAAGGAGGGAAGAACCGTAACCCACCTTTTGAGACAATTATCTCCCTGTTTAAATAATCCTGTTAAAACGATCAAAGCCGTTTGTTGGTAGCAAATAGAGTTGTCTGAGGCGGCTTACGGCAGCGTTTGTCGGTTCTCTACACGTGCTGGTTAGTATTCGCAACACACAAAGGGAACACACTTTACAAACAGTTGGGATTTGCTTACTGAAAGATTAAGCGGTGTATAACTGGCAAATAAGGAATTTGGAACCTAGAAACATGTTAGAAACAGATGCCTAAACGTCATCAAGCATACAAGGGAAAGGGAACAAATAAAGATATGGGAAAACACAATAATTGTAAATTTGGATATTGAGCCAGAATTGTACACAAAGAGTTGAATTAATGAATAAAATTGGAGAAAAAAGACATAAGACTTCTAGTATACAATATGAGAAATGTTGAAGACACAAATGGATAAAGATAGTTAAGCATACATATACTAGACGGCAACTACCCGAGCGTTGGAGATTAAACGGCCAAGGGAAAATTAGCTTTTGAAGGGAAATAGTAGAAGAATCTAGCTGGTGCTAAACAACTGTCTAATCATTGCTAGCTGACAACCGATTGCAACTAATACAAGCTTCAAACACTAAAAAGATTGTGTATATTGCCTAACCAATTTAAACTGAACAGAATCAATACAAAGACGTACATGATTATGAGGTAGAATTTAAGGTGGCATCAGAAGACAGCTAGATAACAACTGGGTGGTGTGCAAATTGGAAACTGTAAACAAATAAAGTAGCAGGGCTTGATGGAACATATGATGAAAAGAATACTGTCCAGTAAATCTTTAATGCTTAAACACATTGCGGGTAAAAGTGCTCTATAGGCACGTTCAAATAGGGGTCAGAAAGTAGCAAACCCATAAAGGGAATACGGGGAAGTTGCTATGGCTGAGTAAGCCACAGATAAACGAGACCAGCCAAATCCAGGACTATATTGAGATTGCAGAGAAAGCCAATGCTAGCCTGCGAGCGGGTGTGCGTGTGTATTGGTACGAAGAAATGGGTCACAAAGTAATAACGAGGGTATTATTAAATATCTCAGGTCTTGACGACCTCAAAACCAGCAGACACCTATATCAAGAGTGCAAGGCACGCTGCTATCGACGCTGATCGACTAGCATATATATCCGTGAAAACAAGAAGTCTATGTTCTAGAGCATAAAGACGTAGGAATGCTAGTGACTCACCTCCTAAGCCTTGATGTCAGGCGAGGCTATTGAATAGATACTATCTCTTTAGCTTAACGTTAGCTTCTGGTTTGTATCAGGAGGGCTGGTTAGGTGAAGGGAAGTCGAGAAATTGAGATTTAGATGTGTTTTGTTTTAGTGTGGCTGAACACACTCACCTTCGGAAAATAGACAGTGTGAATTTAGGGGTATGAATCAGAAACCGGGCTGGTGAAAGTGTTTCGAAAGGGGGAACTAAGCAAAGAGGGAGACTTCCGGCGAACGCACTAAGCGGTAATGCTTCGCAGGGACTCGCACTCTGTATGTATAGCTGTCAATTCCATGCTCCAAGTAGTAAGGCATTAAGGAAGTGGTTGAGGGTGACTAACAAAAGCGTAGGAACCGGGCTCGGGCTCGACGTGTCTCGTCCTTGTATTTATTGACTAGAATGCCCGATCAGTTGGAATCCAGAAACATATCAGTGTACTAGGAACTTACGCAAGGACAAGTCTAATAACTGTCTTAGAGCCTGTTGAGATATGTTCAGAGTTGTCAGAGAGCTAAGGTTAACGTGAGTTTAGAGAAAAAAATGGGGTTATTTAGAAGGAGAGAAAGGCTGCGGGCGAGGCTTAAAGAAATTTGGGCAATACGTCACTGACCTCGGCCTTTCGCAAAAAGCGAGTGCATCTCAGACTTTAGGTGCTACCTATCTAACTTTCGTCCTTTCTTAGGAAAAGTTAGCATTCAAGAAAGAGGAGCAATTAGCTCAAGGGAAAGCTTATCATAACTCTCTTTGATAAGTCAATAATCACACTGTTGGCTACTATGACTGTCAATTCTCTCTTTAAAATAAACAAAAGACCAATTGTTCTTCGTAGAGAGGTATGTGTCCCCCTCAAGAACCTTTCACGTTTACTTTAGTTTCGTTTTTTCACAGTAAAAATCCCGCTTCATAGGCTTACTTATTACGCTCTTTCTTTGCTTGAAAGAGACAACCTAAGAACGGTACAGTAGAAAAGTATTAAATTGTATGTTCAAAATTAAGGAAAGAAGAGGAACAAGAGGGTTGAATCGCAAGAGAAGGGCCACTGTCAACTAGCCTCTTTAGTAGAAATAATGGTAAAAAATGTTGCTTGACCCTGGAAACAAATGGCGCACTGTGTTTTGAAGATGACCTAAGACACTTGACAAGTTATGCAGACGTGAACTGATGGGCTTAAAAGGCCGTGGCAGCGAATTATGGGATGAAAAGCCAGGCTGCCAAAATAAAAAAACAGCCTTCTGTAGCAGAAGTCACTATTTAACGTCTATTTTTTTGCTGTACTAGGAGCTTTTTTAAGCGCCAAATCAACACTCAACGCTCAAGACCACGCAATCTCTACAGAAGCGGAATCAAGTTGCATGCTAATTAGAGGGCAAAAATTTGGCCGTTGACTAACTTAGCATAGTCTTTAGGAACAGGAAAGAAGCGAAGAGCAGACCCAAGTGCTTCAAGACTTGATCCTGCAAAGCTCATCGATCAAAGAGCCGACAAGAGAGGTCCTCAGCCCCCGCACCCCCACGCCACCACTGTTCAACTAACAATTTGAAATGTATAGGAACGGGTACAGTAGTAGCGCCATCTAGTCGAGATTTGTGATTTGAGAGACTACTCAACGCAGCATGAGACAAATTCTTGGGGGTTATACATAATGGTAACTTGCTTTCTGTCTCGCTAAAACCGGCGCTGGCTACACTGAGGATAATTGAGGAATAAAAAGTAGAGAGAAAGTGCATTTCACAGACGAAAATATGTACATATTCGTGGCGGGATGGAAAGCTAAGCGTATACGGAAGCAAATAATGGCAGTATAGCCGTTGCAAATTGGTCGACACCAACCAAATGGATATTCCAAAATTTTCGAACTCCAACCATCCGAAAAAATATAAAGGGCATCCACTTAACATACAACTACTTCAAGGGCCGGGCCACATTCAAGTATGGCTATTAACTTCCGTTTTCAAATCTCTCTATTTTATAATTTTATTTGTTTCGCTTCCCTAAATGTGACAAGTAGCACAGTGATTTTTCTCCGATGGAATTGAACGTACCTCGTCCGCCAAAGAGCTCGGAATGTTTCAGGTCTGTCTGAACCTGAAAGTTATTTGGTGTTTGTCAAGTTTCCAAAATTATTAATGAGTTTCTTTACAATTAGACTTTATCGTATTAGTATACAAAATTACAAAATTTTGCGATAATTTCTGATGTTTTGGATGAGATAGCCGCCAAGCTTCTGCTACATAAATTCAACTAGATCTCAATGGTACACCTCATGTATGGTGGCAATTAGGACCGGAAATTACTGCATATTAAACCCGAGCCGAGATAAAGTATATATTTTGGTGCTTAGGAGCACTCTTAAGGATTCGACTTGGTTGAGTAGTTATTTAGCCAAAGATATTGACAGCTAGTGAAATCATTGAAGTATTGTGATGCGAATCTCAGTAACGGCCAACTATCAGAAATCTCGCTATGCTTACTTAATTTCCGCGCTTGCGGCTCTCTGCTGTATGTCTACCGCTGGTAGGTGATCAGGCGAGCTTCATCCTCCTTTGATTACCGCTAGATATGCTTAGAAGAGATTGTCGTTTCTGGGCGTTCTTCTTCAGAAATATTGTTTGGATTGGTACAGTCCCAAGTCACTCTAGACCATAAAACACCGCTCCTGTTCACCAAGGTTCCATTGGAGGTCAATTGCGTGTTTTTTTCTATTCCACCCTTTTGCCAGTGATTCCAGCAAGTGGAGTATAAAAATAAATTATGAAGTACTCAAGGTTGATAGGCTGTGAACTCGAGCCTGTCGACTTCAGGGATCTAGTGAAGATATAGAACTAGAGCTGAATTTATGTATGAGCTATAGATCAACTAATAAGGTAGATGAATGCATACCTGCATAAAGAGAGTCTATTCTGTGTTATGCTATCGTTTTCAGTCCAATGAGGGAACTTGAGGTGATCCCTTGAGTATTTCCGGGCAGTTGCATTTAGTAGCCCTTGTTCCAGTAAAAGTAGTGATTCTAAACGAAAAGTTTAGGAATGTTCGATAACGCAAACTGTCATGGGACGTTTGTTGTCCTGGTGGTGTATTGAAGAGTAAATGTTGGCTGTTCCGTTAAGGGAAAATAGAGTTTGGGAGGCTCTAATTGACCCCTGTTCTAGCCAATTTGCTACCCAACGTCTCCCTTTGACCTCCACTGAATTCAAACATTGCTTTCAAGATGTCCACATTGACACTATTGCCAACGCTATATCGATTGCTGGCAGCTTTGTCAATGTATTAGACTGGGATGTGTGACTTCAGTTCTGCAAGCTAAGCCTGCAGATTGTCCAAGCAGAGACTTGCCAGTGGTAGCCTACAGCCTAGCTGTGCAATCATTAAACACCTCGACATATGAGCTCAAATTATACTTCTTCATAAATTGTACTTTTGGGTCATGGTGAGGCCTAGTGTTTAGAGGTTTATGTCCATAAACATCTTGAATAACGCTCGCGAGGCAGCTTTTGGACCTTCTTGAACTCCTCCCAGGCAAAGCTATTCATCATTCATTGAGACATGATCTGGCACGTTATCAGAAGCATTGAATATTTTCAGCTCAGACAATTTTTAGCGGGCATAGATTCAACCAATACAGCAGTCTAGGGGCTCTTTGTCTCTCTCAATACTCTCTAGATCCATCCAGTATCAGGTCAACACGGAACAACATGTATAGTGAACAAGTAATTTGTAATTTGCACCTCAAGTTTTAGGTCTGTAGCTCAATCACATATAAAAGGGCACGAAAACGAAGATATAAGTGTATTTGTCCGCTTAGCTGTCCCTTATTGCAAGAGGCTATTCATTTCCTGTAATATCCTCTACCATCTATGAATTCCCACCTCCCCCCCCAACTTCAGGAAATGTAACAAAGAGTGTCAGCCATTCATGTACGCCACGGCTGAAAGCTCAGTGTTAAAAAACAGGGATGACAGGAGCTAGCAGCCATTGATATCCATCCTATCCCTAAATACACCTCCTGTATTGCAATGCCCATTTTTCGCTCATGATGGAAGGAGAATGAAAAGAAAATGAAAAAAAATTACTCCAGAAAAAGTCGAAGTAGTATGTATACACGGAGGTGAAGTATGTACAGTTTGGTGCTCATCATTATTTATGCTTCCTTGCGCTTCGTTCAGCCAACTTCATCCGCAAATGTATTTGCGCCATATCCACTCTGGCTTTCGGTTCTTTGCTATGCCTAAGCGCATCTAGCATCAAACGAATCTGGACCTCGCTCTTCAGGTGAGGACATACGTTGCGCAAACCGAAATGTGCGATGCCACAGAGACCGCACAACTCTACACCTTGAGCTTGAAGACGACATTGGCCGGTTACGTGTTCTGAATTGCAGGCTCTGCAGAAGTATCTGCGGTGTCCTTTGCTGTCAGGAGCTCCATTTGGTTGACGACTTGGTTCTCCATTGCTCCAGTTGGAAGGTACTGGCTGAAGAGTGCCTCGCTCGTTTGAATGCCGACCTGAGCCGTTGGGTGCTGGTCCATGGAGTCCTGGTCTTGGGATAGGCCCCGTTGCTGGAACGGCGAGGGGTTGTCTCGTCTCTGCTTGGTGGGGATGATGGTTGGTGGTCTCGAAGGGAGGTTTTGATTGGAATTGTTGGGTGGACTGGACTGAGTGCTGGCTGGGTTGGCCCTGGAAGCCGTGCCGGCCTCTTTCCGCTTGCGCGTGGGAAGAGTGTTGGACTGTCTGTTGGTATTGGAGGGAATTGGGGGGATTGAGGAGGTTGTCGGGTGGCTGAGGGGAGATCACCACGCTGCCGGATGATGAGTTGATGGTCTGGATTCTGGGTAACGGCTGTGATTTTCTATTAGCGTTTTGCTGTAGACTTTTGTTTTTTTTAGAAGATCTAGGAGCTTGCTCCAGCTCCAATTCAGCAGCCTGCTGAGATAAAGTAATATGGGGATGCTGTTGGTTCTTCTTTGCCTTCGGGGTATTGACAGCGTGCTTGGATTGCGAAGAATCATCAAAGGACTGCATAGGCATGGACTGCTTGGACATAGACTTCTTGGTCATGGACTGCTTGACTAAGGAAACTTTGGTTATGGACACCTTGGTTATAGAGCCTTGCTGCTTGGCATCTCTAGCAGAGCCCTGCTGCTCCTTGGCTATTGAAGCTAGTGCTTTTTTAGATTTGCTATGAGAGGTCTTCCTACCTTTTTGTATAGTGTCTCTACGCCCATCAAGAACATCCATACTGTCAAGCTCCACTTCATAATCTTCGTCTTCATTTGAACCATCAGCTCCAGGGAAATCATCGTCAGCTGACTCGTCATTTTTACCATGTCGCTTCTTTGGTTTCATTGGTGAAGAATCCGGTATATCATCATCAAGATCGATGATCTGTTTTTTATAGTCGACAGTTTGTCTGGTTCTCTTACCACGACCGAAAGTCTGCATATTCCGTGCAGCTTCCTCTGCAGCATCTATTTCACGTTGCTTCAGAATCTTATCCCAAACCGAGAAGTTGGGAGCTACGGGTTCCGAATCTACGTTGCCAACGCTGTCTGACAGATCTTCCTTGTCATTAGCCCAGACACGAGCAAAAGAAAATTGAGATTCCGCGGTCTTCTCCTCGTCCGTATTAGTATTCTCAATTTGAGTTCGATCCAAAAGCTTGTCAACTGAGGCTAAATCGTAACTAATATCGTTCGAGTCATCGTCGTTGAAAAGAGCTGCAGCGCCGTGCTTGAGAATCGACTCCACGTCAACTCCGGCATCGTCTTCATCTGCCATACTTTCGATAAGTGCTTGATCAAGCGCCATTTTCTTACGGCCAATCTGAACGATCTTTTCTTCGGCACTATCTTTGGTCATAAGTTGAAACACAAGCACCTTATTCTTCTGGTCAATGCGATGGGCTCGTGAAAGGGCTTGGATGTCTTGATGGGGATTAAAGTCCGGGTCCATAATGATGACCGTATCTGCCGTTGCTAAATTGATGCCTACACCTCCGGCCCGAGTGGAGAGCAAAAAAGCAAAGAGAGGCGAGTCGGGTGCATTGAAAGCATCTATACGCTTTTGCTTTTCGAGAGAGCCGATCGTACCATCTAATCGCTGAAATGGTAGATCCATCCCACTTAGAAAATCCTCAACTAAGTCGAGCTGGTTTAAGAACTGACTGAAGAGAAGCACTCGGTGCCCACGTTCCCGCAGCTTTGGCAACATAATTTCCAGCAGTTGGAATTTGGATGATGCGTCAACAAGATTACGGTGGAGTTCTACTTCGCCTAGGTTTTTTGTCTCCTCGATAGCTGAGCTGTAGAGATACGGGTGACAAAGACATTTTCGAAGCTGCATGAGGATGTTGTTTAAGTTGCCTCGATCCTTCATACTTAGTGCCGTCTTCGTTTGACCGAAAATTGACTTGACAAGTTCAGGGTTCTTCGATAAGATTGACCGGTATAATCTTTTCTGAACAACGCTCATAGTGACAGGAAGAATTACCTGCGCCATTGGGGGTAAGAATTTCAAAACTTGAAGTTTCGTTCTTCTTAAGAAGAATGGGCGAATAAGCTCATGGAGCCTCGGGAGATTTTCTGTCGTTAATTCTTCGTACTCCTCGTCTAATTTAGCTGCATTGATTTTCGGGTCGAGAAATTGAAGCAGATTGAAAAGTTCCTTCTTATTGTTCTGCAAAGGGGTGCCCGTCAGAAGCATTTGAAAAGGAGCTTTCAAAGCTTTCAAGGCCGAATAGAGGAGGCTTTCGTCATTCTTTAGCCGTTGGCCTTCGTCAACAATCATCCCAGCCCACTTGATCTGACGAAAGAATCTATCTTCCACGGGTGCCTCGTAAGAGGTGATAACGACATGAGCTCTCAAATCAGAGCACTTCTCAGGATAGAGCTCATAATCCATTGCCATTTGTTTGGCGTGCTTCCCACCATAGTACGCTACAACTCGAAGACTCGGGGCCCACTTCTTGATTTCGCGGCGCCAGTTGGGGCAGGTGGAATTCGGAGTGACAACAAGAAATGGCCAACACTTTGGATTATCCTTGACCAAAAAAGCCAGCATAGCTATAATCTGTATAGTTTTGCCGAGACCCATCTCATCTGCAAGAATCACATTTTTTTTCTGGTGAAAGTTGTAAAGCAACCAATTCAGACCTTCCATCTGATAAGGCATCATTTGTCCGCCGGTGAGTGCAGATGGCTGCTTTCCCTTCAATTCCACTTTCTTACTAAAGTTCAAGGACTGAAAATTTTCAACACGTTGTTTCAAGGTGCTAGTAGTCTGGTGGCTGAAGTACTTGCCAGCAACATATTCATTATAAGCGGCAACGAAGTCACTCCACCGGTCTTTATCTTCAGGTTCAGGCGGCTCTTCCCAAACGGACTCCTCATATGGAAGTCCTTGGAATTTGACGAACACTTCCTCAACCATGTGAATTGCGGCCTTGTCGGCTTTCTCGTTCTTTGGTTGGAAGTCGTCAGCGTAGCTCACATCGAAAACAATCTCCATACGAAGGAATTCTTCGGGGATTGCGTCCTCAAATGTCCACTTTGGTAGAGAATTAATACCCTCGTCGCGACGAATGAAAGCTTTGCGCATGGCACCCACTGTGGCTCCCCAAACCCAATTACCAGGCATCCAAGAGCACTTGAAGTATGATTTGTCCTCCCATTTGATGAGATATTCCTTGTCATCCTCCTTGATATCCTCAACTGTTTCACCTTCTATATAATTGTCACGGCTAGAAGGTCTCCAGGCGACAATAGTTTGGACTTTCGACGCGACATCGGCACAGTCCTTACATTTCCAGCGTCGATATTGCTTCAGGCGTTCATAACGAAGTTCTTTGACATTATCAGGCGTTGGGGAAGAAGGTTTTAAGGCCGGCAGATGCTCAAAATGATATCCACGCTCACAACCAGTGCATCTGAACAGTAGATTTTCCTCGTTGGTAATCAACTTCTCATTAACGTCCGTGATAGGATCATCTCCATTATTCTCCTCTCTTAGTTTCTCTTCTTGTTTTGCTGTTCTCTTTGGAGAGAATGCTTTGCATGCAGAACCGGGCCTTTTGCAAGCTGGACAAGTATCTAATCGAGCTGCGAGAGGATCTTTCTTGATTGCTACACCAATGCAGCGGCGACACTGCATGACAAAATTTTCATGTCCAATTTTGGTGACCATATGTTCTCTGCCAGAGCGGTAGCCAAGACAGATCTTATGAATCGAGGTCGAGCATCCTTGGCAATGGATTAATTGGCTCGCACCTTTATTAGAATTTGTACCAGTGCCCTTGCATACGTCGCAAGTAATGTTGTGATATTGATAGAACAGTGATTGCTTTGATATGGGCTGGTAGATCTCACGGATGCTAATCACCTTCGGACCAGCAACATTAAGAGGCTCATCCGCGTATATCTCCTCGTCCATATCACGCTCTTTCATACTCTTGGCAATCCTCTCGCGCCCAGATCGACGAGTTGGTCGTTCGGGTTCCGATTCCGAAAGCTCATAGTCAACAATGCGCTTCGGCCTTCCCCGGCCTCTACTCGTCAAATGCCGCTTGCGCTTCGGCTTCTCGAAAGTAATGTCAGAACCCTCACTTTCTTCTGCGCTTTCGTCTTGGCCCGATTCCGGGATATCGCCTGCCAACTCATCCGCGCCTTCTTTGTCGTCCTCTTCGTCATCTTGAATATTGTTTCTAGAGGCGCCGCGGCTACTGAACCGACTGCTCCGACGGGTACTAGCGTTCGACAGTCGCAAAACGTTGTTATTTGATAATCGTCTTTTTTTGATAGTTGATCCGTCATCGGATTCCTCCTCTAGGAATGAAGGTATCGTGGAGCTATCTACGTAGCCATTTCTTGTCGTCTTCGTACGAGTCCGCTTTCCCACGGCTGAAGACATCTCATCTTCGTCCGAGGTTCCAGAGTCGCCGTGGAAGAGATCCAAGGCGTTTTGCCCGTTTCGCAGCTTGAGAAGTTTGTCTCTAGAAACCTAAAGAATCTTGTTAGTTGTGACTTTTGAATCATTCGATAAAACTAACACGAGCTAGAATGCAAAGGCGCACGACAAGAGAGAAGCAGTCAGCTATCAAACGAGAGTATAGCCAATAGTAAGGTAAATTAGATGACCAATTCTATCTAATTTTCGATGAGTTGGGTGGTAAGGTGATGGTGTTGATGGAAAAGGTTGCCAGGGAAGAATAGTTGAGAAAAGATCGCCAGGAGGTCAAAGGGAAAATCGATTCACTCAGCTTAAAGAGGCTTTCCTCTTTTGTCAGACAAGCACGTGAGGTATGACGCTGAGAAGCACTTGCTTTTCCTGAAAATATAAGGTATATATTGGATAAACATCCCAGAACTCCGTACGCGCAAGTAGCAATGCACTCACTTCATCCTGGCTCCCATCCTCAAACTCGATCTTGAACCACGGCTTCCCATCCTGACCTAGCCACTCCTCCAAGACACTCTCAACCGTTGTGTCTCCCCTAAATGGTGCATATTCCCAAGGGTTCGAAGGGCCGGATATCACAACAGCGATAGAATCGTTACTAGTCGAGCGCTGCTGACGCTCAGCCCTGCGCAGCTGCTTCGGCCTAGCCTTCTCCTCTAACTTTGTTCTCGCCGCCGGTATCACTTCGCTTGCATCGCTCGACAAGTCCTCGTCCTCTGAATCTCCAACTATGGCTCGCGCCATTGGTATATTCTATAGAGTTTCTTCGCAAAGGCTATTAGGAAAGTCCCAATGTAAAATAGGAGCGCCTGGGGAATATGTACCTAAGGTGTAAGCGTCCTCAGTGCTTTGTCGCAAGGCTAGAGCTACTCCCCAAAAAACAACCCAGGGGTTGAGGCAAAAGACTGTGAATGATGTCGAATATGTCGTCAACACGGGTCTCGCGAAGGAACGCGCTTATGCTTGAAATATAAAGTGCCAAGTCTTATCTTATCAGTTAACTTGACGCGACCTGCGGCTGCATTTACTTTTTAGTGCGGTTGCACGTGCAGCACGACTAGCCATCTTTGGTTAGTACTATGAGTTTTTCCGATCCGCCTCCGGCCCGCTTCCGCCTGGTGGGACTTTTTTTTAGACTGCAGCTTCAGCCTTGCACATATGGGCCTTTCCAGATCAAGCCCCCAATCCCCCATCTCCTCCTTCCATTATATAGCACATTCAGCTGCTTCCCTCGGTCTCATTCTCGACCAGCTAAGTCGAATCTTTCAATTCGATGTTTCGACAGCAATTGTTACTTGCGAGAGCTGCTAAGTTCGCAAAATCCTCAAAACATAGTGAGATCCAAACTAAGCAGTCTCTTAGAACCACCACACTATCTTCAGGCAGCTTCTTTTTTGTATTCAATCGATCGTATCATGCTGGAAAAGCAGCTTCTGTTGATAACGCCATAAAAAAGGCTTTGCGGGACTCACATGGCATAGCCTTTAGGGGCAAGGAAAGCAATGGCGGACAGCCAACTGCAGATGATCCACGCGAGATATACAGGCGCAGAAACAACTTACCCGAATACAAGCCTCAGCCGCTTTACAGAGGGCGTGGGTCGGATGGGCTGCCGAAGTTCGAAGAGCCCGGACGTCCTCACAGCAAAAAGGGACTGCGCGAAGAAAAGCTCGCGAGATACTGGGAAAGCAGAGGCGGTATTCCGGAAAGGTATCGAACGGAAGAGCCTAGAACAGATGCAAAAGGCTATCCTCTGAAGAATAAGGGTAAAGACATTTCCCCGTGGGAAGGTAGAGGCCGGATTTCCATTGATCGAAAGCGCGCGGACCAAGGATTTGAGAGACGCCAGCCTCTTGACGAGCAACCTAATACGATTCAGATTCGCAGAGGCGATAAAGTTACCATGAATGGCGTGGTTGTTGCGCCAAAGCCGCAATCGGCAATTAGAAGCGGCTCTATGCAATCGGATAGGTATTCTACTTGGCCTTCGCACAATGTCAGAGATATTCCTAATCAATTCCGACGATACTCTACCGCAATACATCCCAAGCATTTGACTATAGGGTCATCGCTATCTCGAGAATCACAAATAATTCCTGGAGGCTCCACACGCAGCGAAGATAAAACCGCACGTCAATTCACACAACGCCATCTGGTATCATCAAACTTTGAGAAGACGAGCAGTCGCCCAAGAGAGTTCCCACACGACCAAGAGCATATTCCGTATCGAGCTGCAAACCGAGATTCTGGAAATGCAGGCAACAAGTATGAGCATCGGGGTCAGTTATCAAGACGGTATGTACGCAACCAGGAACGTACCCTAAATCAAATTGGGTCTAGGAATTATGGAGATTCTGGCAATAAACAGAAGTATTGGGGCCAGCCACCAAGACCATATTTACGCAATCAAGGGCATGTTCTAAATCAAGCCGAAAGCAAGGGTAACGGAAATTTTAGCGACAGGCAGGAATATCGAGGCCAGCTGTCAACACGGCATGTACGCAACCAGGAGCGTACCCCATACAAGGTTGGAAACAGGGATGACCAAAATTCTAGCAACAGACAGGAGTATAGAGACCAGCCATCAAGATGGTATTTGCGAGATCAGGAGCGTATTCCAAATCAAGCTGAAAGCAAGAATTATGGAAAGTTTGGCAATAGGCAGGAATATCGGGTCCAGCCATCAAGGCAATATAAGCACCGCCCAGAGAGCCCTCCTGATCGATTTAAACCCCGGGATTATGAAAACCCTAACGGCAGACGGGAGTATCAGGGCCGGCCATCAAGGCGATCTGAGCCAACAGCAAACCAGACCGAAGAAGCAAGCTCGACTAGCCCTCCTCGAGTTATCCGAAATCTTCAAAGCGGTGTGCCTCTCTCTATACCATATACCACGACGGCTTCCGAGTTCCTATATGGTACCTCTGTGGTAGAAGCAGCTTTGAGTTCTATTAGATCGCCACGCCGCAAGCTCTACAAGCTATATATTTATACCGGCGAAAACCGCGGAACAGCTAAGAAAGATGCAATGATCGAGAGTCTTGCACTCATGAAGGGTGTAGAGGTTGTTTATGCGGGTAATGATTGGCTACGTCTTCTCGATAAGATGAGTGGAGGGCGGCCTCATAATGGATATATCTTAGAAGCATCTCCTTTGCCAAAGCTTCCAGTCACTGCTTTGGGGCAAGTCACGACCAGAAATCGCCAGAAAGGATTTGAAGTTTCGGTGGGCTACCAATCTAAAGAAGATGCTATCATCAATGGTTCTGATGATTTTATCCCGGTCACCAACACTTCAGGACGACACCCATTTGTTCTTTATCTAGACAGCATTTTGGATCCCGGAAATTTAGGGGGTATTATTCGCACAGCACATTTTCTTGGGGCTTCGGCGATTGCCATCTCCGAGAGAAATACTGCGCGAATCAGTCCTGTCGTTCTTAAGGCATCTGGTAAGATAATCCTTTATATGATCAACTAAATTTTGCTAAAACTTAGTAAAGCTGGGGCTTCCGAGAATATCACCTTGCTCTCTGTCGACAAGCCAGCAGCTTTTGTTGTTGATTCCAAGAACGCTGGTTGGAAAGTTTTTGCTGCTGTGGCGCCTTCTAAAAAGAATGATCCTGACATCCCGCTATCATTATCCAGCAATGAACTAGGTGATCCTCTTATTGAAGCTCCGTGTATCTTGATGTTAGGAAGTGAAGGGGAAGGTTTACGGTGGAATCTCAGAAGCAAAGCCGATGTTGATGTATACATTCCCTGGTCGGGGAATAGCGACAGTATTGACAGCCTGAACGTCAGTGTAGCAGCTGGCGTCCTATGTAACGCTTTTTTGGCGAAGCCGGATGTGGACCCGAAAACGCCTCCCGTTCAGCTAGAGCAGCCCCAAAGAGAAAAGGTCGAGAAGCCAATGGCCATCGAAGAGAACCGGTTATTTTAAATGTACAAAATACTCCCATAATCTGTACGAATAACTTAATAAAGCCCAAGGAATTGGACTGCAATGATATAGTAAAGTATAGGACGATAACATACTACACTAAGGAATAATGTCCGAAATTGAGAAGGGGGTTTCGGGAGTTACTTGGTAATATTATATCAAGAGTCGGTATTTATGTTCAGACCCACTTTATGGATTGCACTTGTGTTAGATGATGTATACGCGGATAAGTAGTCAACTTGACTATTTGTACATCATATCTACCTATCCTAGACTGAATGTGTTTCCCCTAAAGATAAATTAGCCTTCCTGAAAACAGATCACTTATGTAGTAATAGCCTATTTATTTACAAATTTAACATTGCGACCCTCGTGGTTTCGCAATTGCTGCTTTCTTCAAAGATATCTTTGAAACTTATATCCCCAACATATTTTTTTCATTCGGGGAAATTTTACCTTCAAATGAGATTTAAATCTAGCCAAAGAGCTATAACGAATAGTAACTAGAGCCCTTTTCTAAGATTTCAGCGCTCTAAATATAAGTCTCGTAAATTTTGATCGGTGTTTTTATTTGAGAAGTAATGAAAAGAGCTCTTAGTACTTATGTGTAACATGTAATGAGGTGTTTACTGTGCTTATCATGGAGTTATTTGGCCTGGTCCATAAAAGACCACATGAACGTGCTTTTTATCTTCCAAAATTCTCTCTGTTATCCACCTCGCTTCCTTTCAACCACCTTATGTCTTTCATGCTTAAACCATCGCCTGCATTGACTAAACAGATATGCTGACTAGCGAGCCCTTTGAATTTGCACTTTAAAGGGCTCAAAGCCGAGAGGTAGAGTTTGTTGATAAAATCAAGTAGTTTATATTTTTGGTTATAAGCCTCCCTAAGAAGTAATTGAAGTTTGAAGCACTAGGATTGATGACATCAAAACTCTCCACAAAACAAGGGTTGACCAATCGTGATTCAGCTCAGCAAAAGGGCCCTCGCCATGTAGATATCATGTTAGATGATCACGTCACCTATCTGGTGGGGACATTCGCCAAAGAAAATCTGGAGAAGAGAAAAATATCTGCATTTAGGAGTAAAATAAGGGCAAAAAGAATGTTGATGACCTACGCAGGGGTCGAACCTATGAATTATTAATTAGTTTGTGAACTGGGTAGGTCTGTTAATGCTACGAGGACTAACCTGCAATCTCTTGATATCAGCTGATAATCGGATTCGATTATTCGTAGTCAAGCGCCTTGCCATTGGGCCAGAAGGCCATTTGCTTTATACTCCTGGCTTGTTTAAATGGGGGTATCATGTTGCTCCAGCTTACGAGGTGTTGCATTTTCGGTTCAGCCGAGTCGCGGCATGTTCAATTCCTTTACACTTGCGTTCATTTTACTTCCTCGTCATTGAATGGCAAAGGAATAATTATTCTGTTTATGATGCTACATCTATTTACCATCTTCTGCCAAGCCACCGTTTCTCGTAACTTATTTCATAGTATGGTTATGAGCACAGAAAGCCAGTCATGGATGATTAGCCACTTAGTCACTCTCAAGTTTCACACATTCAGTTATATAAACTTGTTATCTTTTCATTGTTTGTTAACAGTTAATGTTATGTTAAAACCTGATTTAAGTTCAGCCATTTCTTCATAATCGTAGGTTTGCAACATTTCAGCATCTCTTAAACAGGCCCTTTGTAAAGCTTTCACGCACCCTAGACTACGAGTCTAAACTTTACACCACAACACTTCAGGATATGTATATTGCTTGAACAAGTACCGGCACCGCATTAGATCAACAGCTTTCCTCCAGCCCTTCTCATGGCAAAGACTACGATAGTCTTTAATCTAAGCCATTTTTCGACCTTCAATTTGAACCCCCCAAAAAATAAACTTGGAGAGGAAATACACGTCTACTCCCCCACGCCAAAAGTGAAGATAAAGGAGATACAAAATTGTAGTAATGGTGTGGTTGTCAAGAAAGTCCGTAAGATGCCGATAGACGAACTATCGAAATTTTAAAAGCACTTTTACTGGTGCTACTTGGGCCCAATCACTTAGCTTTCATCAGAATCTGGAAAACGATCCTGAAAACCGAATTGATCTCGGTATTAGGTAGAAGTTTTACGCTGGTTGCATCTAGGCTAAGACTTATATTGGATTCACGCCACAGCACTGAAAGACGCCTAGTTTCAGTCCCTTCACGGACTTTTCATGCTCATCCATCTTTTCCTTGATCCAGTCCAAAAATCCGTGCGCCTCATTAGCTTTACCATCCGGATTCGACACATCGCACAAAGAAGCAAACTGCATCTCTCGAACCTTCCCTATTAACTCCTTGATCGTCATTCCTTCGTAAGGGTCCTTTGGAGCTGGCCAAATATTGATTTCCGCCGCGCTTTTTAATAGTGTTCCAAGCATCATTCCATCACAGTTCCTATGCCGTTTCAATTTCACTTCTGCAGAGACGCCGCATACTCCAATTTTCCCTGCGAACGTAGTTGTGAGAGATTGTATGGTTTCTAGGATATTAGAGATTGTTTTCATTCGTTTCTTTTCTATCTTCTCTGTCCAAGTGTCAGTTCCCTTCTAGGATTTTAAGATAGTAATTAGCATACGGAATATCCGGTCTGGAATTGGCAAGCCCTGTTCTAGACGGGTTTCTACCCTCCATTCACCCTCCCATATCAATATCCTCGTCAAATTTGCAAACTCTATCGGCATTCTGAACACCAACGAAACACAAAGCCAGGATAGAATGTCATCCGTCAAACTTTCCGGTACACCCTTCTTCAGTTCCACCATCCACATTTCAACATACAAATCCATAATCTCATGCATTTGATACTTATCCACTAATATTGCCAGCTTCACAAATGTCTCGAGCGTAATCTGCCGCGGTACTCTTTTCGGCCGGTTGTGGGTTATATACATTAGTATCTCGAAGGTTATAGGGTCGTCATTGTGGAGAGAGACTTCTGCTTTTCCGCCTGTTTTAAGGAGTTCCCCTTCTTTGAAACAGCAGTGTTGGAGCATGGCTTTGAAGACCGGAGAGGCTAGCTTGAGGTGCTTAGAAGATACTAGCATGCGCGCTCTTCGTTGCAGTAGAGGTGGTATTATGGGAACTGTGACGAGGGTTTCCCCAGACATTAGGTTGGCATTGGTTTGCCTGGGGGATATAAGGGAGTTGGTGGCAGTCCGCATGGTCGAAGTCCGAGAAGTATCTTGTTCTGATGGCGGGGCACTTAGTGGAAACATCAAGTTGGTTGTCGAAGATTGCATACTTGAGTTTCGGGTGAGATCCTGCTCCGACATTGCGTACGCCTGGCTAGGGCTCGGAACGAGATCTATTGTCGAGGAAGGCATGCTCGCCTTTCGCGTGATATTTGGGTTTGATTGTGTTTTTGCCTGCCCGAGGGAAGCAAACTGCTTCATTGGAGCCCTCATACTCGCGCTTCTGGTGATTTGCTGCTCCATAGGTGCATCCTTCTCAGTGGGGTAGGTAAGGATCAGAAACAGATCTCCATCAGGATCGAATGTAAAAATGTCGGTTTCTCTGCCCCGTTTTATCGAGGAGTGTCGAACGAGGGTGTTGGTGCGTGTTAGGGACATATTTTCTGGCTGATCCCCTTTCATGATGTTGAATTATGCGTGTAATCGTCAACGATGCATCTCATACCACTCTTCGTTGTCGCTGTCGAATTCCTACCCCCTGTGGCAGATTCATGGAAGAACAAATGCAGACCATGCTAGAGTTATAAGCTGCAATCTTTTGTCAGAGGGGTCACTGAATATAATATGTAGGCCAACTTACTCTGGGCATGCACCGATGCCCAAGTCGTATGTTCTCATCACAGGAAACAAGCTTGGGATACGTGTGCGAGGCTGAAAAGGAGTCGCAGGGCTGAAATATAAGTTTTGGCGGTGTAGAAATTGCCCCTGACTTTATTAAAGTCACCAATCATGAACTGCGGGGGCTAGCGTCTCTCTAAATAAGTTTCAGCCTTACGTTCGAAGAATTTGCTAGGAGAGCCTAGACACGATAGCTACAGAAGAAACTATTCATGAGCTGATAGTTGGGAAAATATTCAAAAACTAACATATCAATGTGTTTCAAGAGGATCAAGTGGCTCACTTCCCTTTTACATTTCGTACATGTACGATGCGTCTCGGCACACATCTTTATCTACTATTTTCCTCGAGTCTCTCGTTAGTAAGCTATTAAATACGCTCAAAGTTGTCTCTTTTAGTTGCAGCCCTACCTAATTCGACTGGTTTTAATACCCCATTGCATAGTCACATTTTAGGGCGACTTTTTGGCTACATGTCACATTGACTAAAGCATGTACACACAACTAGGCGCAAAAGTAAAACAGTTACGTTCTTGGGTTCTCTGGCAATGCAAGAAATCAGTATGCTAGATAGCGATTGCAGTTTCATATCTTTGAGCTAACAGTAGCATCACAAGCCTGCTCAACGCTCTTTTCTTTCTAGACGTGGATGTCTCATGAAGAGCTTTCTCCATTTTGGAATTGTTCAGCAAAATTTCGTCTCCTTAAAGCTCACTCCCTCCCAATCAATCTATCAAGCCCGTCCGGTGAAGTGATCACTGACATGGCGCAGTCCTTTTTCTTCGGCATGCTCAATGTTTGTATTCCAATGTTAATACTTTGTAATTTCAGGTGTCTGGCTGGGAGGAATAAGCTCAAAGTGAGTGCCTCTAAATGATCGAGGTATGTGAAGTGAAAACTGCTGAGATCCTCCGTGTAATATATATCCTATTGCAGTTATCGTGAGACTATCTTTCTAGAGCACTAAAGCTCAAAAATTTTCAACATTTCTAGTAGTTTGAAGAGAAATACTTCAGGCATTCAAGAAGACGCCCTCTATCTAGAGCCCCAGAGACTTGTGGAGGTGTTGATGTCCTATTTTGTGAGTCATCACGTGACAAAAGGGTTCTCTTCACTTCTCATTAATAAGCCCACCAGCCTATCTCTTGAGTTCATTTGTAGTAAGGGTCTTTATATAATGCATTTTTAATACCCTGACACAATATAGAGACTTAATCATAACGTTGAAACATTTCTCAATGTGATGGATGAGGTTCAAAGTTTCCTCTTGTAGTTAGTGCGTTCTGCTACCGGGAGACCTGCGGCACAGTAAAAACCTTCTTCCGCGGACCTAACCCATCAAGCCTAATATTGAGCAAAACTTTCGGGCCTTTACTTTGTTCATACTAACAGTTGTTTTTACGCGCAAGGACTAACCTAAACCTCGAGCTGCGATATGTACAATATAAAGACATGAAGAGGTTATTTTCGAGTTGACTTTTTGGGAAGGGTGATATATTAGAAAACTGTACTACATGATTGCATATAAAATTGGCGCTAAGCTTAGTAGGAGCGTCACCTAGTGAAGCCTCTCAGAGATATAAAAATACTAGATACAAGGATACTATTCCCGGCCCGTCATTTGTCTACAGAAATAAAGACTTCTTCATAAGGATTTCTTCAAATGTCAGGTTCTAGATGTATTACAAATAGGTTCACTGTATGATATTGCTATGATAGTTGTTTGGGCGGCCTAGAGCTCTAGGTACGACTGTAACTCTTAATGTCTGCTAGCTTTTCAAAACATCAACAACACTAAATGAAACCTTAATATGTTAAAAGTCAATTTCGGCTATCCTCATACCCCAATCGCTATCTTTGTTCTATACCTCTGCGGCCAGATTGATAAAACGCCTAAAACCCTATTTAATAACCCCCAAGAAAAGCCGAGTGCCCTCAAATCCATCGAGCATGTTCCCATATGAGTTCTTTGAAAAGACAAAGACTGCAGCAAAATTTAGTAGGAGAAGTAAGAGAAAGGGAAAAAGGAAGAAATGAAGACGAGGAAGCAGGAAGACTACCGCACACTCTCCTCCCTCCACCTCTCCCACCTACAACAATCAAAAAAATGTGGCCACACGAACCACGAACCGCCTCAAAACCCTATCCCAAACAACACCTGCGGTTTATCCCGCCAGCCCCTCAAAATATGACAACACCTAGAACCTAAAAATATCTCAGCCTCTCCTTCCAATACACCAAGCCCAACCCGACCCGCAATTCCTAGACATTCCAGCCCAATCTCCACGTTCTCGGAGTGTCCGAATCTCCCATTCTTCTATGCTCACCTGTCAATGTCTCTGTTATCGATGTTGGGCGGGGCTGAACCGAGACCTAGCTGAACTGGTGTCACGACGACCTATCCAAGGCTGAAGTCAGTCCGGTCGTGTTTCCAGCCACATGTCAGCAGCAAGCTAGCCAGCCCCGAGTCCACCACATAATTTCCTTCTCTAGGGTTTAAACGAGCGGTGCCGTGTATTTGTACTACGTCCAGTGGCTAGTTCCCTGCCTGTCGTTCGCCTAGCTAGCGCTAGTGGGTGGCTTGAGACAACATAATTGAATGAGAAGGCGGACGCTTTTCGGATTTGGGGTTCCGTACTTGGATTTTATTAGATTGGTGGTACTAGTTAATGAAATTCTAGTTATTGAGGAGAACAGGAGAAATTAAATCTGGCGAAAGTGGAAGGGAGAGGAGGGATGAAAGGGGGGTTGCTGCTGAGGCACGCTTACTTCACCAATAGTTCATTAAGATTTTGAAAGCAACACTTCAAATCGAGGCGATAGCCAGCAGTTGAAATTTTTTTTAATTATTATACTATATAGTTTTTAAAAACCAAAAAGCTTGTGGTATTTATTGCGATTGATAAACACAAAACGCCTGGTCCCTGCCCTCTATAAACAGAATTCTCACAAATGCCCCTTCCTTGCCGTGTACATACCACCTATCTATTTCCTACTCTCCATTTCCTTCCATTTTTTGTTCACTCCAAATAAAAGGCCACGGTCCATCCTCAATACTTATAAACATTAAATATAACGAATATCACATCTCTGCTAGCCCTGTCCTAGATGCATCGTATAAATGAGTGTAATAATCGGAAAGGGAGAGTGAACTACAGTAGTTCATCTACCACTTGAACATCATCAATGCAGGATTTAACGCGATTGGTAATAAGAAATGTCCTACAACAACGGTGCAGACCGGGTAAATCGCGACAAACGTGTTAATCCGCCAATCCCACGGCACGACTGTCGCGCAGACAATCATGACGGCGCTCATCACGAAACAAAATAGGAATGTCCATTTGAATCGCTTGAGTAGTCTCGGGACTTCTTCGAAGAAAGTTGTGTTCTCGGCTTCCTTTGCCGTAGCCCCCCAGCTCATGTCGACTTCGAAGAAGTGGGAGAGAAGGGACTCGGAAACGTGCATACTGATACCCCCCAGGAAACAGGAGAGAAGTAGGAGCCATTTGAAATTTTCGTATACTATGAGTATATCAGTAAGTGTAGTGATGGTATGACAGATGAACTTACGAGCGCCAAATAGGCTTCTTTCGGAGAGTCTGTATCGAATAATAGCTAGTGCGACATTCCCTAGGGCACTGAAAACAATGATAAGGGAGAAGTAGACCTTGAAAGAGTCAAGGTAGTAGTGATCCAGGGAGCCAGTGAACCAGCCCATGAGAAAATAATTGAGCACCGTCAAGACCCACGCAGCACCAATGGCGTAATAGGTTCCAATGTATGCACAAATGGTGATCTTGGACGTCAACCGAATGTTAGAGAAAAAGAACTTTTTGAAGAGCGGGGTAAAGGGGCCTCGTGTAATCCAAAACCGGAAGGGGTGAAACAAGAGCTCATTACAGCCGTACGCATATTTTTCCCAACGGGCCAATTCATCATAGACCGTTAGAGAGACTCCTTCCTTAAACCCCTCACCAGTGTAACCACCGAGACGGATGGTATAGCCCTCAACCTGAAGTCGAAGGGACATATCAAAATCTTCGGAGACATGGGACTCCGACCAGAACTTTTCATAGCAGTCCTCATCCGTATAAGAAACTTCCTGGATAGCAGACCAACGGAGAATTGCATTGTGGCCGACGAAGGGGGAGACATCGCCATTAGCCACTGTGAAGCGGATCGCAGTGTAGATTAGGTTAGTGAAGAACGTTATACTGATAATAGTTAGTGGCGGTTTCAAACGTGATCCTAGCAGGGAGCCTTACCCGTTCTCAAAGAAAGTGTCGGTGACTTGCATGACACCCGATGAATATTGCAAGATGCCAACCTCAGGTGAGTGTTCCATCTCGCTTGCAGCGTCGAGTAAGCAATCTTGAGGAACCCGAGTGTCCGAATCAATCAGTAAAATGTAGTCTCCGACGCGAATATTGCCAGCTGCCCAAGCACGACCGTCTTCCTCTATGACAGCATTGAGAGCATCATCGTAGGCTTTTCTCTCGTCTTCCTCGGTCCACTTCTCATGACGCTCTACATGAACAAGCCTGTCTTCGACTTTGTTGCTAATCATCAAGGCGAAGTTCATGTTAGAAGCCTTCTTGAATTTCCCTTTTCGCACAAACTTTAGTTCTCCTTCCTTGGGATTTGGGTTGTGTCCAGGACGTGCGACCCAGCCAATGTTGTGTTCATCGTAAAATTCTCTTCGGGCCTGAGCATCATCTTCACTGATCAACTGCATGCCATCATCATTCACAAAGATTGTGGCTGAGCCGCCTTGCATTTCGTATGTTGAGATGGCTGCTTTTAGCGAAAGAATAGTGGGTTGAATAACCGCATTCAGGCCCTCTTTGTAGACAGGCATCTGAATGGTGACGTGGGGAAGAGGACCATGGATTCGATTGAGCCGACGCGGAGGTTTTCCGGAATAAAATTTCGAATTGTCGTTCATCTGTCCAATAGGGCCAAAGATCTGTACCAGGTTGCAAATGATAACTTGCACAAAGAAGAGTGAAACAAAAATTTGGCAAGGTGTCACCAACAGTATTGCCAGACGTAGGTACTTCCCATCAATCGCAATTTGCTGGGCTAGAGCTCTCCAGCCCAAACCTAGCGCGGCAACAAGTATCGTAACAGTTACTCCAACCATGAGAGGATTGAGAAGCAATGTCGGTCGCTTCTCTCCAGTCCCGTCTTCCACGTCCGACGGGGGAGCGCCGTCGGGAAGTTCTGCATCTGAACTTTGGGCACTCCCTTTCCCCTCGGATCCCACGACCTCGGTCTCGTTCCAGATTACATCCATCAACTGAGATTCAATGCGAGCTGCGCGTTGAATCAAGGAATGAGGGTGATCATCCCAGACAATAAGCATCTCTTGCTCTTTGATGAAAGCAGCAAAATGGTGCTTCTTGCACCGCGGAAGATAAAGAAGAGACGGAAGGCACTGCAACTGGAGATTGTCTGCGAGTGGTACGAAATCGGAATCTTGTCGTGATAGGAAAGTTCTAATAACCCGAGTTTGTACTGTCATGGCACACTTTTGCAGAGGGTCAGCAGGTTTCATAGTGAGATTGCACATGAGACTTACTTTGACGTTAAGGAGTGATACTTGTTGGAAGAGCATGCTCTCGTGATCTTTCAAGGACGGGGGACAGCATATAAAGTCGCCACGGCCCCTCTTGAGGACCACACCCTCATGGGGCAGACAAGAGCCCCATAGTTTCTCCAACTGCTGCTGGTATAACCAGTTGACCATGACGTCGTGTTTGATGTCTACGATACTCTCTCGGTCTCCATTTCGGAAGTCGCCGTTGGGGTATATGGAACTAGGTCGAGACGTGAGAGGGCTCCTGCCTGGAGTAGAACTGGCCGAGGCGGCAGCTGGAGCAGCAGAAGGGAGAGCGTTCGCAGCCGATGAAGGTCCGCCGTCTTTTTTAGAAGTCTTTTTGGCCGGAACCAAGTAACCTTTGAGAGCGTTCATTGTGATGTATTCGTGCGTCTCTCATAGACAACTTCAAGGTACTAGCAAATCGACGGTGAAGTGAACGAGAGTGAGAGTTTGCGAGCCTCAAAGATAGAACGAATGTGTGACTAGGTACAATGCCGGAAAAGGGAAGAGGAAGAGGAGGGAAAAAGCCTGAAGAGAGGAAACAAAGAGTGACTAAAAGGCAGGACCGTCTCCTTATTAGGGCTCAGGTTGGGATACGAAGGGAGAGTGACCAGGGGAGAAGAGATTTTTTGAATGGCCATGATACCTTTGCCGCGAGTTGCGGTGTTGCACGCGATATCGAGGGGGGGCGAAGAGTTCGCAGCTTCCATCAGCTAGTACGAGAGAAGCTTGCGCGCATGGGGAGCTTTCCACAAGGAGAAGTGCATGGCCCAGACAATAAAGTGGCGCCGAGCATTGGGTATCTTTCGGAATGTAGCTGAAAGAGGATCTACGCGATAAACTTGTTTTTTAAGGCTGACGCTGGAATAAAAAGCCTCTTTAGGTCTTACTTATAGCCACTTACATATCGAGCTATTGAGCTTTAGGCATATAAATTTAAGTATCCACCTATGATAAGTTGACCTAGCCATCAGCGTTAGAATGTGACAATAGAAGCTACTCGCCCCTCGCTTGATCGACTGACTTTTGCCCTCTTACATGTTCGTGCTGCAAGCTGGTGAACAATGGCCAGCAGGAGCAGAGAGGCACGACCGAAGAGGCATGATACTTCAAGTTGTTCTGTTGGCTGCACGAGAAGACCGTACATCCTTGCGAGTTGCAACTTGCAACTTGCTACTTGATATTAACTATTCGGTATTCGGTATTCGCTACTTGCAACATTCTCTATCCAGACCGAGTATGGCTTTTTCTTCCTAAACAAGGCGGAACCGATAGTTCGAGGTCTCAACTCCATCGCTGTTTATTGCCTAAAACAGCGAGAGCCATAAAACTGAGCCTGAAAAAGGAAGAGCTTCTTATCAAAAGTAAGCAGGTCCCCGAAACCAAGGTTCGCAACAGGGGCTACCTGCGGGCTGCGAGCCAGCCTCTGCAATGTTTTAATCCCGATGAACATCGCATGGCATGGGCAATACATTGGCTCATCCCTCTACATATGGCGTGTTCCCATGTATGTATACAACTAGAATTGGAGCAGACTAGAGAGAAGTTGGAGAGCGTGTCAAACCACACCCTTTATTCGCAGAACCACGAGAAACTTCTCAAAAGAAGGAAGGGAACGTATGCTTAATCGAGTTAGGTGGTGTCTCTAGCCCTTCTCTTTTCTTGGTCTCCACGGCGCGGGCCGAGAGCCTTGACGCCTCGATGAAGCAATCTCCCAGCCCGTTTTGCTTGTTGTTTATCGAATTAAGAATCAAATAGATAGATAAGGCTGCTGAAAGATTTCAAGTGTGTTACCATCCAAATCAACACTATCTCGACCCTAGTAGTGCATGAAGACCCGGTACGAGCGCATGCAAACTGGACGAAGAAGTACAAACAAGAATAGATCAGAGTGATGCTTCAGCAATACTACAGGGTTGTCGCGGTCGAGTCCATATCATGGCGATGCACTATCCTGCGGGAGGCGGGATGCCACTTTGAGATTATTCGGTAACGAGGTGGCAGGTCATGAGGAAGAGCGCGCACCTCCATAGCGGTGAAGTTTTGCTAAGCAAATACCCACAGCAATTGTTACACAGCATCAAGCATTGTAATTGAAGCTTGCCAATCACAGCGGCTTAGGATGATTTAAGAAAGAAAATTCCCTATAAAAGGCTTAGCTGAAATAACCACTCGCGACAGGCAGAGGCGTTCTGTTCTCAATATTCAGCGGCTGCTGAATGAAGGGTCCCCTGCCTATTTCTCTGCCATGTAGAAATCTCTATTTCGTTATTGATGCCGTGTCACAACTCTTGCACTCTCTCAGCTGTTTCCAGAAGCATACCGTCGAGAATTTGAAGTGGCCTTTTTCGCCGGGGCAGAAATATCCCAACAAAATAACCTGCTGCCACCAGCTTGATTGTTCACGCCTCCCTAGCTCTTGCAGCAGCCTGAGTAGCCGGATACTTGCGTCCTAAGATGGACGACAGACACCAGAGAGTAACCATCTTATCTATCGACTCGCAGGGGTTTGGGTATTTCCGTGAGACCTCTTCCTATCGCTACTCCTTGACTCGTTGCTCAAACACTAAATGAGAACGACAGATGGTTGGCGCCACGACGACGGCCATCGGCCCATGTGGACCTTGACCTCTGTTTCGTGCCGTCGAATTCGGGACGCAGGATGGTTGGTTGCGGCTCTGTCAAACATGTGATGGTGCGATTGGGCTAGAGCTGTGTCTCGCGGTTGATAGCACCTTTGCGACTTGAAGGCGGACAATTTGGACGATGGCCCTGGATGAGATGAATTATCCGATTGAGATATTGTGTTACCGCAGAGAGGAGGAGAAGTGGTGATGGCTTGTCGTTGAGAATCGAGAAGCGCCCCGGTTGGCCCTGTATTTCCCACTAGCAAGGGGGTCTGCATCGATGGGAATGATCCGAGCTCCGGCCTGCCTTTAAACGGAAGAGGCTGAAGCCATGAACTGTAAATAGGAAATTTCCAAGTAATTTTTTTTTCGGGGAGTATTACACAGATTGGATTATTGTCATCTTTTTTGTCCCGTCTCCGACCAAGACTCACCTCATACAAGACGGATGCCGATTTCGCACGTTGCGTCCACGTTTTCTACGGATTCCTTGGCTGTGGACAACTGATTGACGTTGCATGCAAGCCTTGTCCGTATATTCTCCTAACGTACCTATTACAAAAACTGTTATTGTCATGCAAATGGAACCACACCGGTTACCAATATGCGGTGCTGGTAACGATTGTGTTTGGCACTGAAAAGGACGACTTGGAGACTCGAGATAAGGGAGTGACTGGTTTCCAGAGAACTGGGAAGTCGGGATGATTCTTGTGGCGACAGCTTTTTTATGTGGTGGGTAAATTGACGCATCAAGCGGTGGTATCGGAAGCCTTCTTAAAAACGATGATCTTTTCGCAATGTGAGAAAAGTTGAAGTCGAGAGCGGTGGAAAAGTACAGTACAGCGACCGGGATGCTTCTGGGTGATATCCATGCCATGCACTCCTTGGCTATTACTGCGCTACCCTCTATCATATCTTTTGAAAGCGATGATGTAGGTTGCAAATAATGATCTTTAACGGTAGACTTTGGAGAGATTGTTCGGTAGGTAGATCATATGGGCCATGTCTATTCAATGGATAGGCTGACGTGGGAAATTCGATAAATAGTACTGGTAGCAACTTGGAATAAAAAAAATCGAACGAACTCTTTGGAGTAACCTAGGGATTCTCTCGGGGTTTGAATGTAGTGGAAGTGGACACAAGGGGAGCATCTCCTCGCTGTACTGAGATTCTGAATGTGATATCAGATAGAGGTGGCTAGGGAAATCTCTCCAGTTCGGGCGACGATTTTTCGAATCTTGTGCGGTTCGACTTGTGTTCAGTCAACCTACTTTTGTCCGACCACAGATGTTAGCTTTTATCAACCTGAATAGATAAAGAGTACCTAGTGAGTAGGACCGTCGTGCTACTTTGCCTGCCCCGCCGAAACTGTCATAGAGGTAGAAGAGGAGGTAGAATTCATGTATGCACCTTTAAACAGGCTCCTTGCAGATTGGTTCACGCGGACTGTTGAGCCATTTGGCCCTACAAAACGGGGTAGACTAGAACGAAAATCTCCATAAATGAAGAAATATGCAATTCAGATTATCAAGAGAGGAACAGTGTCGTGTTACTCTATGCTGGGTATCGTAGGTCGTAGCCAACTCTAGGCCTATTAAAATAAGCGGTTTTATAAATACAATTGAAGAGATAGAGAGAGAAGGAAACTACTTACTTACGTAATGGAGCATGTTGAGCTGCCGTTGAGGGAAAGGGCCTGCAGTCAGTTTTCTCGATCTCCTCCGTTATTGTTTAGGGTGTTACTTTGTACTTGCATTCATATGCAATCCCAAAGTACGTTGAAGGCGTTACCCCGCTGATAAGCATGACAGCAAGTCTAGCGTCACCCACTTGTCATCAACATCCTTCTTACAGTAATCCTGGACTGAACAGAACACACCGCAACGCTGCACAAGCACTATAAGTTCCAATCACAATTTGGCAGTAAGCTGATAAGCATCTTGATCCCTGGTATGACCCTTCTAATATGCTATTGAGTCAACCGAAACGCATGCAGAAGGACTTGAATAATCGACCTGTTGCCTCAGATTTTCAAGAGCTTCTGCTTTTGTCGCTGTTTGCGCTGCCATTACCAACAGTCCACAGTTCTTACGAGTTAGGCCACAAAGATTGGCATCATCCAAGCTAGGACGGGATTCACAAAAGGGCGGCCCTCGGATCAAAATCAAAGTGACGGCACCGAATCCATCGTCATGAGGATGAGAACAGATGGCATTGATCATCTCTGAAAACAACACAACAAACGAGCCTAGCTGGAATGTCATCCTCAAACCGAAGATGCCATCTGAGACGACCAAATAATTTTGCATTCATCGTTCATCGCCTTCTGCAGCCAGTATAGCAACAAACTCTTTTTGGAAATGCTCTCCCACTCTCTCGCTGACCTCCCACTCCCTTGCTCCCCTCCACCCCAAGGCAGACTAGAACACGACACTACACACCGCATACTCGGAAATGGAAACTAAACAGTCAGCTTAATCTACCCGACTAGCCAAGGTATATCTAGAAGAACGCCGATGGAGATGACGAGAAGGGAGACTGATCATCATCTGCTATGATTTACTAATCATCTGCTCCTATTTCTAAGCTACGAATAAGCAAGGTACCCAAAGTCATAGAAAACTCAATACAACCCAAAGTCTGCTCACCTTTCCGAAGGGATGTCATTGTGAATGTCTCAGTGAGCAGAGGAGACGAAGGTAGGCATTGCTCGCGATAAATTACGATAGCCCCGTAGAGTACATAAAATTATCAATCACTTCGACAAAGACTCCCGCTCGGAGCTGTATGTAGCCCATCCTCCTTCGCGCCAATTTCCTTGCTATATTGTCTTGTTTTGGGTTGTAGAACGCATCAGCGTCGATTGAAAAATGGGAGTTTCGCTTTTTCCCGTCAGAACCTCTCGAGGATACAACTCGAAGTCAACATCAAGGTATCAACTTCGTAGGGAGGGGGCCGTTGTGTGTCCGAATCGACCTGAAAGATTGCTGACCAGCTGCTCATAATATGGCGGGTCATTCTTAATCCTTCGGCAATTCACGACCAACCCGACAGGGCAATGTCACAGAACGAGACTTTTGTCAAACCCTGCGCCTGTCTAATTAGATGGAAAGAATAACTTTACTGCGCGTAAAGCCAAGTCTCGGCTCTGTTTGCCTTTCGGGCCCGGACTCCAAGAAGCAGCACTCTGTAAAGTAGACGCCGTATATCTACCAAATCCGGGCTCGCTTGAGTCGTCAGTTGACGTTCATCCAATGTATAGATCCGTGGTCGAGAAAAGAGACCTCGACTCTCGAAGTTGAGGCTCTCGTACGACGCGAAGACATCACTTATTGGTCGGCATCCCTCCGTAAATGCAGGACAACGACCCTGTGTAGACCCCCACGCTGCCGGTGGCCCCTTGTCCAATATCAACCGGGACCAAAAGAAAGGCACGAAGGCGGTCTCGGAAGGTGTGAATCCCCATGGGGTTTCAATAGGGGATTCGGATCATCCCCATTATATAAGAACATGAGATGTGTTTCCAGAAACCAGGAACTTCCGAGATTAGCTCTTTAGCCTGTAGTCGCATGTTCCAAACACCCAAACATCCAGATATAATACTTGGATAATTGTTCCGCATTCCACGTGCACCATCAGGCGCCAGAAAGCGTGTGTCGGAAAGGCGGGTCGCAGTGTTGAAAGTTTAATAACTCTCGTGTTTTCTCCTATTTTGCTAGTGGGAAAAGACGGCATCGTGTGATTCAAGCTGGATCTCCACCACCTCTGCTCTCGCTGCTGACTCGGTCTCGACGCATCGCATTCCCGGACTTCCTTCTGGAAGCTGGCCGGCCGTCTTGTCTCCTGAGAATCTGAGATCTTCGATATAGGACCGACCAGACTCGGTAGAATGACTGGGACTCGGTAAAATCGAGGATTATGCAGCGCTGCAGCTCAGAAACAGCCATGTCGCCCGAGCCCGAGTCCGATTGGCAGTGGGCAGCGCGATGAATCGTCATCGCCGTGGGCTGCAGACGAGGAGGCGGTCAGCGAAAGATTTATCACAAATCTCTGCATCGCATCATGTGGGAGGCGAAAGGAGGCGTGGGGACAGTGCGAGCGAGAAGCGCAAAAGACATCTGGAAATTAGACGCTTGTATACGACCCGACGACTTATTCAGGAGGCTCGGAGGCTCGAGTGGCCACGCGATGGAGTGACCGAGCCATGGATGCGTATAGGAGGACTCATGCAAAATAAAATATCCCTTGGGACGCTTCACCAGCTGCGACTCGTCTTGTTCTTCTTGTTCTTCTTGTTCTCCAAGTCTCTTCCATTTTTTCTGTGACCACTACCCCACTATTCGTTATCGGCAGACCCTGCGACCCGCACTAGCGATTAGCCACACTTTTTCTTTACCAGCTGGTACCTTTTCAGTGAAAGCGAAGTACTTCGTACCGCCGGACCCTCATTCAACTTCCTCTAGTCAACAACACCTCCCACGTCCATCCGTCGATATCTTCTCTTTCGACACGCTCCACTGCCCATCTCCGTTGGATCCCCACTTGTGATTCTCCTTCCTGTTCTTGACGGGCTTGGAATCGTCACATCTGCATCTCCGGTTGAACCCAATCCCAACTTTCCGATCTTGTCACTACTGGCGTCAACCTCCCCAGCTGGAGAGCCACAACATACGCAAACCTCACGTTCGGTGCCATGGAACCTCGAAGCATGGAGCCAAAGATCATGGAGCCCGAATTGGACCTCCCCTCGCCAGCCGTGAGAACTCCGCCGGAGTACTCGATGGATCCGTATTCAGCGTCGTTCATATACTACGGTCCTCTGGCCAAGGAGCAGTCCAACCACTACCGCATGAGGACTTTCTCAACCGTAAGTATTCGTGCTTAATCTGATCGGATTTCATTGACTGACTTTTTGCGTCTGTGTGCGTAGACGCAAAGGCCAACTACATTCGAGAGAGCGAGCGTTAAGCCACCCAAGCGTCGCAGTAGCCATGGTGAGCTTCGATCTCCCTTACCTGATGGGATACTCGCTGACTTGCCTCTCTAGATGAGCGTTCGCTCCTGCCGGGTCAATTCTTCATGGAGGTCGACTCAACTATTAAAATTCTAGAGGCACAAGAAGACACAGACGGCAACCAGCAGATCACCATTGAGGACCGAGGACCAAAGGTATGCTGGCATTCTTTAAACCGGTTATTTTCCATTACTGACAATGCTTGACTAGGTTATTTCTCTCCCAACATTGGCTTCGAATGGATATAAAACCCGTGAAATCAGGGGCAACTACATGATTTCCAACCTCCTCCAAGAGCTGTATCTAGCCAAGGAGAACGGCCTGTCCTACATTATTCTAGACGAAGAACGAATCAACCAGAATCCTGTCAACCGTCTCTCTCGCCTCATCAAAGAGGAATTTTGGCAGAACCTTACTCGTGTGATTGATGGCTCTGTCATCGAGATCGCCGGCAAGGATCCTAAGGATTGGACCGATGACCCACGACCTCGCATCTACATCCCTAGTGGTGCGCCTGAGCAGTATGCTTACTATACCGAAGTCGCCAAAGAAAGGCCTGAGATCCGTCTGGAAGTTTGCTGGTTACCCGAGAACATCACCCCGGAGCAAGTTCGTGACCTTAATAATAAGCCTGGTCTGCTAGCAGTTGCTATGGAAGAGGTTGTTAGCCCAGTCACGGGGGAGATCACTTTGCAGGGCGTCCCCTTCGTTGTCCCCGGTGGCCGATTCAACGAACTCTATGGGTGGGACTCCTACATGGAATCTCTCGGCCTAATTGCTAATGACAAAGTCCATCTCGCCATGGGCATGGTCAAAAACTTTGTTTTCTGCATTCGCCATTACGGAAAGATCTTGAATGCCACTCGTTCTTACTATCTTTGCCGCTCGCAGCCACCCTTCCTAACTGATATGGCGACCCGAGTCTACGAGAAGATCAAGCATCAAGACGGTGCTCGAGACTTTCTGAAAATGGCAATCTTGGCCGCAATTAAGGAATACCACGCCGTTTGGATGGCCGAGCCTCGCCTTGACCGTGTTACCGGTCTTTCACGCTACCGGCCGGCAGGCCTTGGTATCCCCCCTGAAACCGAAGCAACCCATTTTACCCATGTCCTGCAGCCATATGCCACCAAGCGTGGTCTGTCTATGGAGGATTTCGTGAAGGGATACAACGATGGTTCGATCAAGGAGCCCGAGTTAGATGAGTACTTTCTACATGATCGTGCGGTTCGTGAGTCGGGACATGATACATCCTACCGTCTGGAGAAGGTATGTGCCAATCTCGCCACAATCGATCTGAACTCTCTCCTGTTCAAATATGAGAAGGATATTGCTGCAGCAATCCGTGAGGTCTTCGACGATGACCTAGCTATCCCAGCCGAGTTTTGCGTGGGCAGTATGAAGCCTGGCCATCGCGAATCCTCTTCTCTCTGGGAGCGACGAGCCCGGCACAGAAAGGCTGCAATGGATAAATACCTCTGGAATGAGAAGAAGGGCATGTATTTTGATTATGATACAGTGAAGAAGGAGCAGTGCACCTATGAGAGCTGCACGACCTTCTGGGCACTATGGGCTGGCGTCGCAACTCCTATGCAAGCTGCCCGCCTTGTCTCTGTTGCCTTGCCTTTGTTTGAGGAGAAGGGAGGTTTGGTCTCTGGAACCGAGGAGTCCCGAGGCCCCATTAGCTTGAATCGACCCAACCGACAATGGGACTATCCCTACGGATGGGCGCCCCAGCAAATGCTTGCTTGGGCTGGATTGAAGAGATATCACTATGAACTGGAGGCCAATCGTGTTGCTTACAAGTGGCTCTTCATGATTACGAAGGCATTTGTTGACTTTAATGGTGTTGTGGTCGAGAAATATGATGTTACTCGCACCATCGACCCCCATCGAGTCGATGCAGAATATGGCAACCAAGGTCTTGATTTCAAGGGGGTTGCCAAGGAGGGGTAAGTGTTCTCTGATCTTTGAGTTTTGTCCCGTCACTGACTTTCAATAGTTTCGGTTGGGTCAATGCGAGTTACGTCTATGGTCTCCAAATGATTACCACCAGCATGAAGCGAGCTCTTGGTACCTTGACCACCTGGGATCAGTATGAGAAAGCGGAACTTGCTCGCGACATCATTTACGAGACTTAAGAGGAGCGTTTTAACAGCGATAGACTTGATGGCATATTGCATTTTTCTTTAAGGCGGTTGCTACTTTAAATGATACCCCCTAGACTTTAGGCTTGCTGCTTCATTAGAGGGGCGTTACACAGGTCCGGAGATGCACATAGAAACTCCGGACGGCTGTAAACTAGTGTGCTTTGCTTTTGCTTTCGAGGAGTTGTGGATACCCGTCGTTTAGCATTTGCATTTTCCTTAGCTATATAGATATAGGCAGGGCAGGGCTTCAGCGATGGTGTTTTGGCGTAGCATTGTGGCACGGTCTTTGCATAGGGCATGATTGATCGGTAGTTGCGACAAGCGGCTGTCTACATAATGGCTTGATCACACACATAAACATATATATATATAACATCTTCTCTTTCGTTGTCTTGCTTGTGAGTTTGATTTGTACTTATTTTTATGAGCCCGGAGGGGCGGCGCGGTTGAGCAAAGAGGAGTATATGGGCAGATAGCCACCTTCAAGTGTTGACAGAGAATCCATTGAGGCAACTACTCCGACAGCGGAATCGAGTCCTGCTTCGTAAGGCAAGAAAGGTGACCGACCAGAAGGCATTGGATTGCGACCAATGAGAGGGAGCGGCCGATTGCGGATGAGGAGAAAAAGCCGAGGCTATCTTTCCCGATCCCGGCCGGGACTTTACCGGTCAGGTCTCCGTGGAGATCATCTCCCGTGGCGGGGTGATAGAGTACTTCACATGTAAACGTGCAACTCCCATCACCAGGAAGAGTATTTCGAGGCCAGTGGCATTCACATGCGATGCGTTCTGCACATCTGAAAAGCATATACACATCCTTCATCTGCCTGCTCCATTGGCCCATATCGGATTGGGTGCGAATCGTATTCAAGAGACAGCGTTTCTCTTTGGCGTCGTTGTGTCGCTCTGTATGGAGTTTGTGGGGAAAGGATCTCTGCCCAGGCGTCGGCTGGGTCCAATCACGGTAGTGGCCAGCCTCCCTTACAACCGCTCAGCCGAAGGGCTTTGGGACGCTAGCAATAGGAGGGTTTAGCCTTGGATCGAGATTCTTGGACCGGCCGAGGTGAGAGAGGTGAAGATGGCGGCTGTGGTTGGATGGGCTTGGATGGACCAGGGGACAGTCACCGTTAGCCCGAGGTGAGCTTTTGCTTATGACTTGAGAGATACGCTCTTTCTCTTTGCTCTTGGTTTCAATCATTTTCTAGCTTCAGTTTCGTGCATTCATTATTTGGATACGTCCCTTGGCTTTTAGTCCTTCCTCCATATTTCCGGATTCAGTTACTACCGTTGCATTCCAAACGTCTCACGCCTCGTACAACAACATCCTTCTCTGATCCAACACTCCCCACTCAATCCCCCTGCAACATGGCAGCCAAGATGAATAATCCGGCGGTAGACCCAGCTACGGAAGAGCAGGTATTTTTGGACGAGGTAGCGGCCGTGAAGAAGTGGTGGACCGACTCGAGATGGAGGTACACTAAGAGGCCGTTTACCGCAGAGCAGATCGTTGCGAAGCGGGGGAATCTGAAGATTCAATACCCGAGCAATGCACAGTCGAAGAAGCTTTGGAAGATCTTGGAAGGGAGATTCCAGGTCGGTATTCATGTGGCGGGCTAGTTGGAGAGCTCAAGACTAATAGAGACAGAACCAAGAAGCGAGTTATACCTATGGATGTTTGGAACCTACCATGTTGACCCAGATGGCGAAATACTTGGATACGGTTTACGTTTCTGGGTGGCAGTCTTCTTCTACCGCCTCGGCTTCTGATGAGCCCGGTCCAGATCTGGCAGATTATCCATATGTGAGTTGGCAGATTCCCAATTGCCACGTGAGACCGCAATACTGATGATGCGCAGACAACCGTCCCAAATAAAGTCTCCCATCTCTTCATGGCCCAACTCTTCCACGACAGAAAGCAAAGGGAAGAGCGCATCACTACAAAATCTAAAGCAGACCGAGCCAAACTCCAAAACGTTGATTACCTGCGTCCCATTATCGCAGATGCTGATACTGGACATGGAGGTCTCACTGCCGTCATGAAGTTGACCAAGTTGTTTGTGGAGAAGGGTGCGGCTGGTATACATATTGAGGATCAAGCTCCAGGAACGAAGAAGTGTGGGCATATGGCCGGAAAGGTTTTGGTTCCAATTAGTGAACACATCAACCGTCTAGTTGCTATCCGTGCTCAGGCTGATATCATGGGTTTGTTCCCTCTCCGAAGCCTCAAAAGATAATTGCTAACTGATCAAACAAAGGTGTCGATCTCCTTGCCATTGCCCGTACTGATGCTGAAGCTGCAACCCTCATCACGACCACCATCGACCCCCGTGACCATGCCTACATTCTCGGCTCTACAAACCCCTCTCTCCAGCCACTCAATGACCTCATGATTGCTGCGGAAGCTGCTGGCAAAAGCGGAGCTGAACTCCAGGCCATAGAAGACACCTGGACGGCCCAAGCCGGCCTCAAGCTCTTCAACGACGCCGTAGTTGATGCTATCAACAAGAATGTCAATGGTGACAAGAAAGGGCTCGCCACTCAATACCTCGCGAACGCCAAGGGCAAGAGCAACACGGAAGCAAGAGCAATTGCAAAGGGAATACTCGGCGTTGACATCCCATGGAACTGGGATTCTCCCCGAACGAGGGAGGGATACTATCGATTGCAAGGTGGCTGTGAATGCGCAATCAACCGCGCTATCGCTTACGCCCCCTACGCAGACGCCATCTGGATGGAAAGCAAACTCCCCGATTACTCCCAAGCCGAGCAGTTCGCTAACGGCGTCCACGCCGTTTACCCCGAGCAGAAACTTGCCTACAACCTCTCCCCGTCCTTCAACTGGAAATCCGCCATGCCGAGGAACGAGCAGGAGACGTACATCCAGCGCCTATCGAAGCTAGGCTATTGCTGGCAATTCATCACGCTCGCGGGTCTGCACACCACGGCACTGATCAGCCACCAGTTTGCAAAGGCGTATAGCCAGCAAGGGATGCGGGCGTATGGGGAGCTAGTGCAGGAGCCGGAGATGGAGGGAGGGGTCGATGTAGTGAAGCATCAGAAGTGGAGCGGGGCGAATTATGTGGATGAGTTGCTGAAGATGGTGCAGGGTGGGGTGTCGAGTACGAGTGCGATGGGGAAGGGAGTCACGGAGGACCAGTTTCACTGAGTTTTTGGCAGAGAGAGAGAGTGCGAGAAAAGGGAAAGGTAATTAGACCAGTATGAATTTGTTGTTTAACTTGGCTGGCTTGGAGGTGGAGGGGTTTGACCACATCTTGAACTGCTGGCTTTCTGAAAGATCGGAGAAGTGGTCTACTACACATTTATCTAACGTGAACTAAATACTATCAATTTTTTTTTTGAACAGCATGTACGTAAAATTTAGTAAATTAGTGTTATCTATGGGAAGCGTTTAGTCTAGTCACCTTCCGTAGCCTTCGGCCTTCCTAGTGTTGGAGAAAGTAAACCCTTTTATTTCTTATCTACCTACCTACTTCCACTAGTTTAATCATGAAAGCGTTATTGCCCTTTCTGTTAAAACGGGACTAATAGGGTGTTGGTGGGTGCAGCTGCACTAAAGAAAAGCGAAGTCGGCACTTCCTTTGGAGGAAAGATTGCCAGGTGCTTCGCGGAAGTAAAATAGAAGAAAACAAAACAACGTTTTTCAGGTATTTGGGGACCAGACTGCTCCGGAGATCCCCATTCGAGCACTGAACAACACCAAAAAGATGACTATTCCAACGCATACTTAATAGGTGGTCTATTTAATCGAAGCTTGTTTCTGAATTTCTTGAGGGAGCAATTGGTATCTTCTAAATAGACAGGCCCCTAGAGAGAGAAACGACAACAGGTATATCATTCATGTCTTTATTTATGATAGGTTACAACTCTAGGCCTAAAATGTGACTTTCTTGCCCTTACTCTCCACAATCCCACCTGTCAGTCTCGCTGCATACGGTTGACGATACTCAACCTTCTTTGCGACGAACGGCGCTGCCTTAGGCGCTTCAACTGCAGACTCAGGACCCTCCGTCCTAGCATTCTTCGTTCCATCCTTGCCGTATCGTTTCTTGTACCGGACTTGAGCATCTTCTGCAAACTCCATCCGCAAAGGTCGGCCCTTGATTTTGTTGACCCACCACTTGCGTATCTTCACGTTTTTCGACTTTGGCTTGCTGACAGCTTCTGCATCCGATCCTTCGTCGCTGTTCTCCTCCTCCGATCCAGAGTCATCTGAAGCTTCTTCTTCAATACGCACGAAGCCACGAACGGCATTCTGTGCTGCGTCTAGCTCCTCGAACACAACCCAAGCATATCCCTTACACTTACCAGTGTCCTCAAACGTAGCGACCATGACACTAGCAATAGCTCCGCATTTCTCAAAGTGTTCCTTGAGACTATCTTCTGTGGTATCAAAGGAGAGATTTCCAATGAATACTCTTTTGCTAGGCGGCTTACCATCATTTCGACTTTCTTCCTTGGTCTTTTCAGGCCTGCCCTCGAAGGACTTGTTATTTTTGATTAGAACGCGCCGACCAGACAGTAGTTTTTCAGAGAGCTCGACAGCCTGTTGAACGGCCTCTGCCGAGGAGAAATCAACATATGCAAAACCTTTGTTGTTTACAACCTTGACGAACTTGGGTCTTTCTTCGACTTTATTAGCTGGTTTGTTGTCATTGGGACCAGGCATATGAATTCTGGTAATCATTTCTTCTGTGATTTCAGAATTTTCGGTAAAAAAGCCGCGGAGGTTCTCCTTAGATATATGGAAGGCTAAGTTGCCAATCCATATACCATACTCGGATCTCTTCTCAACCTCTGACTTCTTGCCGGACTTTGATTCGGGCTCGGGAGTAGACTCGGCACCAGATTTGGAAGGTGGCAAAGGCTTGCCTTTCTTTAGGCGACGAAGAGCTTTCTTGGATGGTGGCTCAGGAGCAGTAATGTCAACTTCAATTTCTTTCTCGAATATAGATTTCCGCTTTTTGGACGGCGGGTCCTCTGTGACATTGTCGCTCTGCTCCGAATTGGCTATAGTGACATCCCCCTCGGTGGCAGAAGAGCTTTTCTCTACGGGCTTCGTAATAGCCAAGGTAGGATCTGCTAGCTCAATTGCTTTCCTCTTTTTGCTCGATTTTTCTTTCTTGGATTTGGTTGATGAAGGTGCAGCAGCAGGGGAAGCGGCGAGTTCTTCACTAGCAACAATATTCTTCTCTGTAACTTCGCCACTAACATCTGAAACTTCCACGGCTGCTTTGCGTTTCTTATTTGATTTGTCTTTTTTCGTTTTAGGTATAACGGAAGAGGTCACAGCCTCTTGCTCTGAAATAGAAGCGGTCGCTTTTATAGGTATCTGCTCATTCGAAATTGGATCTTCCAGCGAAGCTGACTTTCTCTTTTTACTCGACTTCTCTTTCTTGTGTTTGACGAGTGGGATCGCAGCACTGGGAGAAGCGGCTGTCGCCGTTTCTGTATTCTTCGCCATGAGTTGTAGATATGTGGGAGATGACGGAGGAGTAGGTATGAGAGGACGTGGGGATTAGGTCCTGGTATATAGCTTGCTAAAGGTATGTATTATGCTCTGAGGGGCTTCAAGCAGTTTCAAGTGGGAATCTTTCAATTCAATCTTGGTTGGCAAGGTTACAGGAGTTGGCTGTGAATACTAATCTGAATTAGCTTGCGTCTAGGCTGAGAATGCAATTGGTTGCTTCTAAAAGTTCCGATAGGAAAATTGAAGGTCCTTACTGTAAACTGGCAGGTAATGATGGGTATTCTTCAGTCAATCTGTTGAAGTTGGAAAGGCTGTAAGAAGATTACCAAAGCTGCCACATCCGTATTCTGCCCACTAATTGATAATCTTTGGTCTTGGGATGCTTCCTTTGACCAATTACCGCCAAATAGAAGAGCCTGGCAGAAGTTTGGAAGAGAACGGTGATGTCCTGATCTGTATATCTGAAGTCAAGATTTTAATGATTTTGTTTTCCAAAAATTCCTCGAGATCGGAGAATCGGCCGCCATAGCTCCGAATGCTAACTTAAATAGGACTAGACCGGATTAAGGAAGAGCCGCCCTTAACCAATATTACATGCCGCCTGTTCGCAAATGATATCTTGATCACCAGTGAAGCATAGAGCCTCAACTATAAAGACTGAATAGCAAACAGTATCGCCAGCTTCGACGCACACCCTGAAAACAATCATATCGTCGTTGCTCCTTGGCTCGCGGCTTATGACATACATCACTGTCTTAGAGATGAGCATTCTGCCCATATTCCTGACATAAATCGACATCCACCAAAATGGATACGGACTCGGTGGTTGACACAGAAATGGACCAAGAGCACGATGAGGGCACACCACAGGTGAAGGCTGAGGATAGCAAGCCTACCTACAAGTCGTTCAAGTAGGTGTGGCTCAATTGAGTCATTGTTCTTTTCACACTTCTCAACACTGCGACACCCACATCGCATTCGCCAACAAGGAGCCAAGAATAGCTTCCCAATCATAACACGAACATCAGCTAATATGGTGGGATATAGGAAGAAGTTTCGGAAAATCAAAGTCAAGTTCGACGAGGCGATGCGCCTGAACAACGAGTACTACATGCAAGAGCAACAGGCTGTCAAGATGGCCAAACGGCTTGCGCAAGAGAATGAGTGCGCGCGCACACGCTCTCCCTCACCAGAAAAGGCATAAGCTAATATATGCTCTCTATAGTGAGCTTCTTGACATACTGCTCGACCAGAATAATTCTGCGCAAATGCCCCTCGACAAGCGCATAGATATAAGCAGCCCTGCACCAGGCCTCTCTCCTATCCCTCCCCTCATCAAAGACGAAGATCTCTCCACCTCCTCCGAACTCAACACGCCAGCCTCCCAAGCCATCCTCTCCGAGGTTCGCACTATGATCGCCGAGCGAGGTTCCGAGCGAATTCCACATAACTTACCCAGATCCCTCGCCAGCCTCCTCGCCACCGTCCCACATTATAATGTCCTCTCAGCCCCGCCTGAATCTTTAGCAGCCCTTAAGCCAGATGAAGGCCAAACAGCGCCGCTTTCTTACCTTACTGCGGACCAGCTGGACGACTACCTCTACGACCTTGATGCCACGATCGGCGCTGTCCCTTCTGTCCCCCAACCCCCCGCTCCACCCTCATCCAACGAGAGCCTCTCTTTTGCCAATATCCACAGTCCTTATAACTGGCTCCGAAAACACGTTCCTAATATCTTCCTCCAAGATGGTGAGGGTTCGGAAAAATCACACGGAAAACCCGGTGCTCTTCGCGGAGCTGGAAAGCGAGCTTCTATCCCTGCACCAAGCAAGCCAGGAGCATTGGAGTTTGTAGAGGAAGATGGATTAGAATATGATGCTAGCCTCACTAGTGCGGCTATGAAAGTGGAAAAGAAGCGAAAGAGAGCTCCGGAGGAAGATGATGGAGGGTATCATCCCAAGCTAGGTACACCGGCTGATGGTAAGGGGAAGAAGCCTAGAACGGCAAGGAAGAAGAAGAACGGCGATGCTTCTGAAGAAACACCTGCAAAGGCACCTGGGTCAAGGAGAAAGGCAAAGCCTAAGCTTTCTTCTGAAGTTGCCGAACCTGCTGCCGAGCCTTCTTGAGGGTGTTGTTGGCATTTAATGGATGTTGGAGGCGTTTACTGGGAGGACAAATAGGCTTCAGACCTTGTACACTATGGAATCGGCATCGCTTTGGGAGATGAGGGGCTAAATTTGCAAACATCTGTTTGGCGAATAAAAACTCGTTTGTACGATAGAGCAGAGAAACTGCTAACAGACCACTGCATTACTCGTAATTAAGAGAGAATACAATGGACATGTTCTTGACAGAAACTAGAAGGCTACTGACATGGTAACGATGTAAGGGGTGTGCTAATGCTTGATGTTTGAGGAACTGCGGCTGTTATTTCAGTGTATATATACCACTCACGTGAAGTCAGCATTAGTCAAATATATCAAGACATCCCTTCGGGCTTTCCTTTCTTCTGGTATGTTCTCGCTGTTTCCCAAATAACTACCTCTGTCGTGCCTGGAAAGCGTGCTTTGCTTGAAGCTGCTATTCCCAGAGACGATGAAATGAGGAGTAGGATCGGACCCAACAATTCTCAATAGTCTCTATGCACTATTCTACCACTATATATGCATTATCTCTAGATACTATCATGCATTTAAAACTATGCTGCGCCAGGTAATCAACTCTGGAGTTTATATACTTCCTCAACATAATCGCTAGCGTCTTCTACCCAACCTCTATCGCCCCTTTCCTTGACATCTACAGCTTCGTCTTCAGCAAACTCTTCATCCTCCTCTCCACCGCACTCATGTACTCTCCCGTCGTGACATAATCCTCCCTCGCCGTTTTCCCACAGGCCAACGCCAGATCCTTGGTCATAATCCCGTCAATGTCCACCGTGTCGATACATGCCTTCTCTAAGCTCTTGGCAAAAGACACCACATCAGATGTCTTATCCAAGGTTCCTCTCTGAATCAGCCCTCTGGTCCAAGCAAAGATGGAAGCTATCGGGTTTGTCGAAGTCTCGTGCCCTTTTTGGTGTTCACGGTAATGGCGAGTGACGGTGCCATGGGCAGCTTCAGCTTCGAAGGATTTGCCATCTGGGGTAATGAGCACAGATGTCATTAGGCCAAGGGACCCGAATCCTTGTGCCACGATGTCAGACTGGACATCTCCGTCATAGTCTGCCCTTTATTAGTTCCTGTCTCTGATTAGACATTTAGTCAAGGGGAAACATACTCTTGAGAGCCATAATATACCCTCCTGAGCTCTTCATCATCTGTGCAACCATATCATCAATGAGCCTATGCTCGTACCAAATCTTCTTTTCTTCGAATTGAGCCTTGTACTCCTTTTCGTAGATGGCTTGGAAGATATCTTTAAATCTGCCATCGTACTTCTTCAAAATCGTGTTCTTGGTGCTCATGTACAACGGCAATCCCTTCGACACAGCCAGCTTAAAACTAGCATGGGCGAACCCCTCGATCGACTCATCGGTGTTATACTGCGTTTGAGCAACCCCACCCCCGCTTTTGAATTCATAGACTTGGATTTCCTCTGGCTTCCCCCCCTCGGGCGTGAAAGTCATGGTAAGTTTTCCATTACTAGGAATAACCCGATCCTTAGCTCGGTATTGGTCTCCGAAGGCGTGGCGGCCGATGATGATAGGCTTCTTCCAGCCTGGTACCAGGCGGGGGATTCGGGGAATAACGATGGGCTCTCTGAAGACGGTTCCGCCTAAAGCGTTTCGGATCGTGCCGTTGGGGGAAAGCCACACTGCTCTATGTTAGCATATTTCTCAATTGGCGGACAAGAACCTACTCTGCTTGAGATTGAACTCTTTCACTCTCGCTTCATCTGGGGTGATGGTAGCACACTTAACACCGACCTGGTACTTTTTGATGGCCTCGGCCGAATCAATTGTAACCTGATCATTGGTCTCATCTCGATACTCGAGCCCCAGATCATAGTACTTGAGGTCAATATCCAGGTATGGATGTATGAATTTGTCCTTGATATCCTTCCAGATGATCCTCGTCATCTCGTCACCGTCCAGTTCGACGATTGGGTTCTTCACCTTGATTTTCTTGAAGCTAGCTACATTGCGCGACTGCGTTGCAAATGCCGAGATGAAGCATGGAGGCGTACGCAAGAGGGGGGTTGCTCTGCGAGCGGCAAGTAGGCAGAGACTGCGCGATAGTGAAGCTCGGGATGCCGACATGGTGAAGGGCGGAGTCGGTGAGGGGAATTGGGAAGAGGGATAGCAGATGCTGGTCACAGGTCCACCGCGCAGAGTTTCGACTGGTAGCAGAATTCCTCGTTGAAGATGAGGGCTTATGAAGTTTGTAAGGAAAGGTGCAAGTGTAGGTCGGCTTGAAGAAGCTAAAAGGGGCCTCAATTGGAGGTTTATATTAACCGACGAGAGTGGTACGATGTGGCCACTGTACTGTCAACAAGAAGAGTCTCAGTCCCGTCCGTAATCCCAAGATAAATGATGAAGGCGATCTCTAGTCCTCGCTTTTGCCAGTTTTACATGAGTCGCAAACTCTTCCTCTCGAGCTATCCGAGAACGGAGCTTTTTAAATGGAGTTGTCAAAGTGAGGGCCACCAAGGGCCACCAAGGGCCCTCTTCCCCACATTGTCATGGCGCCTCGGTAGCATGCCCAATGAGGAAGGTGATGGTCGGTGCATATATCTTCACTTTTGCCTGGTGTTCTCCGAAGAGCCTCACTATTCCTTAGTCGCAACGCACGGCAGCGGCAATTGTGCTAACAACGGTATATTAAGAGAAGGGTTTCCGTCTAAACCCAGATCAAGACTACTCTGCGAAGAAGAAAGAAAAGACCCAATCCCAAACGCCCTAGCTGACGACGTCCCGTGTTCCGTACAATCTGCTGAAATGCCCATAAGGACCATCCGACGCCGATCCATCTTGTTATAAACCCTAAATCTAAATCCAGTCCCGAAAAAAGAGGGCCAAGCCCCTGATACAATGCCCGAGAAAGAAGCCAGACTCCAAAATGAAAAGAAAGGATGCCAAAGAGATAGGAAAGTAGAATAATCTTCTCACGCCTTCTTCTGTTTCCTAAACTCCCTTTCCCAATATACGCCTTAAACCGAACTGGGACTGAACCACAAACCCATGAGCCCCCACCACCCAACCGCTCTACTAAACGCCAACCATCTCGAGCTGCCTCCCTACTCCAACTCCGGACGCCGGACTCCAATGAAAAGCTGCACGACAAACTGACTGCCAAGATGCTGACCAGAAATGGGTTTTTGAGAAAGCAAGGCAACCATCTTGGGCGAACTCGGAAGAGAGTTCGAAGGTTGATGCCCTCAACCTACTTGTATGACGACCACGCCGCACTGCCACCCCAAGAGCTCTCTTCTGGAAACCGGCTGGTATACATCTCCCCACTGGTCAACGGTGGTCGTTGACAAGTCGCACACAAAACCCATTCCCCCTCGACCTCAATCCAAGCCCTCCCCTCACAGGATTTACAAGCTTCAAAATATCTCTGTTCTTGAGACCATCCGGTTTCAACTTCCTCGGCCTTGGCCGCCTTGCCCTTCCCCCTCTCCATCCTCTCCCTCAACTCCCGCCGCTCACTCTCACACTCCCCTTTACAACCATCAGGGCCTCCACACACCCACCCACTCGCATTAACATAGACCCTGACAAGGCACCTAGCACACCTCCACCACTCCCTACTCACCCTTCTCTCCTCCCACCAGTTCCTCTGCTTCCTTTCCCACTCCCCCTTCGCCTTCTCCCGCTTCTCCCCACCTTTTCCCGACCCAACAATATCCTCCTTGTGAAAATCTCGAAGGTGATCCCGGTAATGATCCTTCCTCGTAAACGCATCCGAGTTCCGCACGCAGCGTGGGTAGTCGCAAGGGAAACGATCTCTGGATTCTTGAGGACAGTGCACGTTCTTGTAATGTCTCTCGAGATCGGCGGGGCGAGTGAAGTTGTTTTGCTTTCCGTTGCAGGTGAGAGGATAGCGGCATGGATGACTGCCCTTCACGGCTTGCCTGTTTGGGTCGGTATCTTGAAAGCTGGAAAGGGGAATGATGAAACGTACCTTGGTTCATCCAAGTAGACCATCTCCGGATTTTGGGCGGTTATGTGTAAAGTAGGAAGTAATTTGAAGTATGGTTCCTTCCCCTTGGGAACGACGAATCTGTACAGCTTTAGGGTCTCTGCAACAAGAGTCCAGCCGAGACTCTTTGGGGTGGGTTTTGTCGTTTCGACCGGAAGTGGCTCAGTGTAAGACAATGGTTGGATATCGAGGGTTTGAGGATACTGAGGGAAAAATGTGGTAGTTGGACTCCAAGGGCCAGTTGCTAGCGTGGTGGATGGAGAAGTCACCCATTGTGATTTAGGAACATATCGGGGGTCCTTCTCGTACTTGTTCTGGGAATTGGAGCTTAAAGAGTATGCCATAGGAACATCATAGGAGCAAGTGACATATTCGTTGTTGATTGATGAGCGCTCTTCCCAAGAGTAGTTTGGGGTGGTTGGCGGATGAGAGTCGTAAGTCTCATCAGTGCACATTGAGCTTGCACTAATAGTACTGATATTAGATCCCCGGTCCATTGCATAGCCTCCCATCATGGGATCAACACCCGAAAAATAAAGCTCCTCTCGACCTTGCCGAGAAGATTGGGTAGTATTTCTACTAGCCATCTTGAGCGGTACTGTTAAACCCAGTCTGTGAGGTGAAGAAAAGTTCGACCTTACAGTCAGGCTGTAGAGTTAGGGACTATGCACTAGAAGCAGATGAATAAACTCACCTACTTTAAGGGCGAGAGGATGAAAACAGCTTGTAAAGGAGTGCGAGAAATTTGAATCGCTAAAAACAGAAGGGATTGACAGGATTTACCAACTATGGACTGTGAACGGGAAGATTTGAGGAGGTAGTGATTAACTAGTTGGGTCTTTCTGGGAGAATATAGCTTCCAAGGTCTCAGAGCCTTCTCTAATAATCTTCTTAGTCCAGACTCACAATTTAACACGCATTATCATGCAAGGTTCAAGGGGGACCTTGATTTCAAACAATAATAAGGCGGTATGAGAAGTGAACGATTGGCTTCGAGGGCAATTAAAGAGGAGATTCAGCAGCATTCACTAAGTGCGAGCCCTACCTCTCCGTCGTGACAGCCCTGCCACAATGTGGATTCGCGAAGAATGATTATGTTCCATGCTGGCATATTAACAGACTTGGCCCAAAGCGTACACCGATAGGAAGCAAGAGAACGCGGCTGCGGCTTCTTCTAGCTTGTGCACGAGGCACGTGAATATGAAGCAACCCAAACGTAAAATCCCAGGGAATATTGGGAAAAAACTCCACGGAGCCTCATTCTTGTGCGACAACGGCTTTGTGAAAGTAAGCACCAAGGATGCCGAGAAATAACGACGACGACGACTGCGCCTGCAGCCTTGCTAGGGCTGGTGGGATACTATGGGTGCTGGTCCGCTCTCGCCAAAGACCAGACGAAAAAGGAGGCTGAGCCCTTGATGGATCTCCTAAGTTTTCAAGCTCCCGGAACGATTCCAGAGATTCCAGAGACAGATGAGCAAGCCGGTCTATGTAGACCATGCATGTAGGCCGTGGGAAAATCGGGCACTCATGAAGCTTAAATCCTTCCCAATTGCGGTCATTCTGGATCATCGGGCGACAACGACTTACTCCGTATCATGGCTCTTCTCGGGTGAGAGGACGAGGAACGCTGGCAAAGAGGAGGTGAAGGTCCACGAAGTCTTAATATTGCCCAGCGCGGTCACCGCTATCCCGGCGAAGTGTAACACCCAAATGCAAAATGCAAGATGAAGTGTATCATGGAGTATTGACAAGTCGAGGCTGTGCTCGGCGAGGTGCCGCTCTGGAAGATCCAGAGAACCGAGCAATTTGGCGTGAACAGTGGGTTGCAACCCATTGGCAATTGCCCGCCTTCTTTTTTGCCTCGCATCGCTGCTTTGAAGCCTCCGGGCTCCTCCATAGCGAGGCTGGTATACGAGCAGGAGGGAGAAACCACTGAAGCATGGGCAGCAGCGAATTGAAAAGCCTCAGATACGACTCGGATGAGAGAGCGTAGGAGCAGAGAAGGCTGTGAGGCGAGGCGCGGATGTGTTCTGCAGCAATGTAATGATCGAGCGGAGAAGCTTTTGCGCGAGAACCATGGAAGAAAGAATCCAGCAGTTTTCCGACGAAAAGTCATATGCTCCGAGTATAGGTCGGGCTCTTTCATTGGAGGTTTTCAAGAGCAGTAACGTGTTGGAATTGTCCAATACGGTCCTAACTTCCGAGTCGGTGCTAGTTGGTTCGCATTTGGACGGTGGTGAGCATGATGCAAGTAGGCGCAGCTTAGCCCAGCAAGAACAAGATTGTCAAGGATTCGCTTATACCACAGAGATGGAAGTTGGACATCGCAAATAAAAACACGCAGAGAGAGAAGGCAGATGTCGCTTGGGTCTGGAGCGAACTGGTTGCTGGGAGTTAACATGTCTTATACTTTGCCTTTTCCTCTACCTTTACGTCTGTTGGGCATTAATGCAGCAATGTACCTGCGTACCTGCGTTGTGACACCTGGTCTTGGTTGCATAACAGCAACCAGCACATCAGCCCTGCCAATGGGGATGAGTGAGATTCATCAATTGCCAATGGCCGTCTACTGTTCCTCTCTCCCCTTTTTCGTCACTACCAATTTCTTTGGCTGGGCCGACTCGCCTGCAGTCGGGCTGTCATAGTTTAAAGCGTACGAATGACCAACCTATCTCTCAACACTTGTCGGGGAATTGACGGGTTACATTTCTGTATTCGTGGAAATTTGCAATCAGAAAGTCTCATCTGAGCCTTCGAGCGATAGTCGCCACTACATTCAGGCAGATGACCAGGCATACATGTCAAGGAATATTTGAGATAGAGACAAACAACGTCTCGCCAAGACGAGTAAAATTGTTTGCTAATTCAGACCGCAGATGCTGAGTATTCCAGCCAGACCTCAGGCCAGAGCAATGCCATGCGCCAACCTGCCTTCAAACCAGATATACCTTCTACACAAGCCCATAATTCATACATCGTCTTCTAGGAACTTATATGCGAATTTGAAGTCGGCTTTTCTTCGATTCATCCTAAATAGGTCGACATCTATTAGAAAAACGTTTTGTTCTAATTGGGGGCCGTTTGAGGGAGTAAGGGAAATCGGGAGTAGAGATTGCTGTGATCACATATTTGTGCAACCCCCATTCTCCCGAAAGCAAATGAGCCGTTGGGGGATATGGTGATGTTAGGTATACATAATTTCCACAAAAAAAAAGAAAAAACAGGGAAACATAAAGGTTTCTTTGAAGGTGAGGTAAAAAGAGGACCAGGGTGAGGTGGAATCGTTGTAAATGGAAGCTTACCATGTACTCTCATAATCAAAGAATCGATACGTCCCCTGTTCAAATTCTTCCGTGATTGTTTTGGGCTCTTCGTGCCGTTGAAACCAAGTTTGGTACTGCTTATGGAAGCGCCAGCTCTGGTCCTTCAACGCTTTTGCAGCAAGAAACTGTTGGTAGGTTTCTTGCTTATAATAGAAGATGTAAAACAAGGTGTCAGGGTCTATTCTAGAATATAGCCGTGGGTCATCGAAAACTGGATTTAATTCCTGAGGATAGTAGGCCGGCGTCCTCACCGGACTCTTTGGTTTGTAGGTTGTAGGTGACGATACATCCAATAGATCCGGAAAATTGGCCAACGATGAAGCCAACATTCTCTGAGACGAATGTGTCGGCGCACTACTTACCCGTCGCTGAGTTGCCTCGAAAGATTGGAGTAAGTCCTGTAGACCTGAAGGCAAGTGATATATGGATTCATCTGGGTCTTCAGCTGGACCCTTGATACCGTTCGTGGCCCCGTTTGACTGTGGGGCTGCTGGAGGGATATTAGCATTTGGAAAAAGTTTGTATGTGCAGAGAGCAGACCTTTCGAAGTTTCATTCGCCTCGGGTATGACAGGAGCTTTTCCTGATGATCCACGTGAGGCCTCAGGCCTCACACTACCCGCCCGGTCAATTTTGGCAGGCTGCGAATGAGAACTACTACTGGGAACAGCACTTGATTGGCTTAATGCAGGTGATTTTGCTTGGGCGCTGGCTGAACCTTCAGGCACAGCAGTAACAGGTACGCTGGGCCTTGTTGCTGGCGTTTGATGGATACTTGCTGGCTGTGAGTGTACTGCTGATGGAGATGCGGTAACACTAGGTATCCGCCCAGCATGTGAAGGTAAGGGTGGGTGACTTGATGATGTGGCAGGCGCGGGAAGAGTCTCAGGTGGCGGAGGTAAAGGAGCAATGAGATTACTCGCGGCAGCAGCCGCCGCTGCTGATGCATACTTGAGAGTTTCCCCAGGAGGCCGTGTAGGTAGAGCGGCTGGCTTCATATTCGACCCATTTGTGACGTTCGGCGAGGGTGTATGTAGCGTTGCTAAACCGGGTAGAGGGCTCTTCATCTGGGTAGACGGTCTCCTTGCTGCATTGACAGATGGCTCTGATATGCTGCTCTTCGCTTTCCCCCCCGCTATACTACTTGCTCGTGTTTCATTCTCTGCGGTATCTTCCTGCATGGACTGAGTATCTTGCGAAGAGAGCCTGTCGTTGTCTACACTCAAACCGTAGTTTTCTTCTTCTTCCTGGAGGTTGAGATCCTCGTACATCTCTTCATCCTCCATAAAGTCATCGTTCATGCCATCCGAAACATAATACCGAATAGTTTCCTCTAAATCATTGACTTGTTCCGGGTCCACACTACCGTTGTCTAACAGCCGTTTGATCAACTCTAGCCTCCCTATATGGAACCTATGTCGTTCTGTAATCCGATCAATCTCGGCCATCCGATCTACCTTACTCGACTGGTTCTTTCCCTTCTTCATGGTTGCCTGTATAGATTCTCCCTCGGCCTCAAGTTGCTCCATTTGCCGCTCGAGTTCATCAACCATAGTCCCTAAGAAGTCGCCAGCCTCCGACTTCGCTCGTTCTTTGGGATCAAGTTTTGTTTGTGTTGATAGTCCCTCTTTAGAATATGCCTTTGTCTTCATAGCCTTCTCCACCGCCTTAAACTTCTCCATTCTCTACTTCTCATTAGCTCACTCCTCTGCCAGCCAAACAGAATTATAGGCCGCACCGTTTCTATTAATTTCCGATTCTCCATCAAAGGCGACTTGTCCTTGACATCATTGCTGGCCGCCCATGTCTTGATCTGATCGCGAAGCCGCTGGAGCTTCTTGATCTCCCGTTTGAGGTTATCTTCGAGCTTCTCCTTCTGAGACGCATTTGTCGACTGTTCGATCTTCTCGTATATCGAATCGAACTCTGCCACGCCCTCTTGGGTCTTCTTAAAGCACTTGTCGATTTCCTGCTGCAGCTTCCTAGCCGCCATTGTGGTTTTGGTAGGGTGGTGCTAGGTTGGGTGCGTGTTCGAAGGGTAGCCGTAGAGTTGGATTTCTCAAGGTTCAAGGGATCAATGCGCCCCATACGATGTGCGATGAGGAGTGGGGTACGCGCCGTGAGATTATGATGCAGCGAAAGATGGCACAATTACGGTGTTGAGCCTTGATGGTCGTCTGTCGCGACTTTGATGTTGAGGTAGGTTGGAGGTGGCTTTCCTCTTAGGGAATGATGGAATTGGCTCGCTTGGATCGCCAAATCACGACCACATGCAGCCTTACCTAAAAACGTGGGGAAACTATGGAAACTATGGAATGAGCCTCAACAGCTTGGTCCATGTTAATGTAGACTCTCAAATTGACGGTTTTATATGTCTCTTTCTTCGGCCGATTTCTTGCCCGTATAAGAGACGTCGCTTGCGCTTTTCTCAGACTGGGCCACTTGACACGATATCTCTATTGCACTTCGCCATCCGGTGAGAATTCCGGACATTTGATTTTTTTTTTCACTTTCCGCCGTGGCTTTTTCAGCCGTGGAGCTGATAAAGAAAGTTCCCTCCTATTGGCCTAGCATAGCAAAATAGACAGACATAAGCTCCCTATCTCGGAAAAATCGACCGCGGCTATGAAAGGCAAGTATATTTCCACTCATAGGCTCCGCCACATCTAATCAGAGAGCACAGCAATTCTTCAGCGAGTATTGTCAGCTTCGGTCACTGTCGACAAGCAATTGATATCCTCTATTGAGAAGGGAATTTTGGTTTTTGCCGCAGTAGCTCCTGGGGATACCGAGAAGGATGCGGATGCTCTAGCTGCCAAGGTCCTCAAGATGCGGCTATGGGACAACGAAGCTGGTGTTAGGGTGGGAACATGATCAAATTTTCGGGGTTGAACAAGGTCAATTCTAATTATTAACAGTGGAAGCACAACGTCCAGGATATCAAAGGAGAAGTTCTGTGCGGTATGCATCCAGGAACCCCTGGGAAGCATCAGCCGCTTATAGCTCTGCAGTTTCCCAATTTACGTTATTAGCATCAACGAAAAAGGGTTCTAAGCCAGATTTCCATGGGGCATTGGGCGGAGAGCAAGCGAAAGAGCTGTATCAGCTTTTTGTCTCGAAAATTCGGCAAGACTATACACCCGAAAGGGTCAAGGATGGCGTTTTTCAGGCGATGATGGTTTGCCCTGCTGTCTGTTCGCTGTTCGCGCTCCTAAGCTAATTGGGATTTCTAGGAGGTTGCATTAGTGAACGATGGGCCAGTAAGTAAATCTCATTGCGAGAGGTTTCCCTCGAAATTGACAATTTATAGGTGACGTTGGAGATGTCAGTCGGACCAAGTGGGCAGAAATGAGAGCCAGTTGATAGCTCATAAGGCAAACCCCTTCCCCACGCGCTATGGTAAGAACTTCCCACGCCCATCTTCTGCTATTTTACATATCTTATATACCTTGAACATATATAGGATACTTATGTGCTTTATCTGTAAAGGTTCAACTGGTTCAAAGCTGGAGTTGATCATATGTGCACGTGATTGTTCAATAGAGGAATCTATGTTCCTCTACCTAAAGGATCTCCCCTCCAGCAGGCCTTAGTGTCCCATCGACTTGTACTTGCACATACACGGGCAGGATTCATTGCCCTTGTACTAGTCTCAAGCTAGCTCGAGGACATGCTTTCCACTAACATATAACAGTGCAGTTGGGGGTTATTTCTACTAGACTATAGCAGCACTACATACTCTAGGATTTGCTCATATCGGGCAAGCATTCTTCTCCCAGTTATCGTGTCATTAATAGCAGAGTCATTCAATTTCTTTAATTCACTGTCCGCGGATGATCCTCTCTCGCATGAACTCAATAATCTCTTCGCCTTATAATATACATTTCACCAAGGAACGAAGTGGAAAGGTTATCTATAGCGACAATTCACATACTCAATAAGACACCCAGGAACAAACTCTGGAAGAAACTCACTGTAAAATACCGATAGATAAAGTCCCAAAATCAATCGAATCACGTGCAGCCGTCCGCGGACATAAAACCTTCCGGCTAATTCTTTCTCTTGGACCACCAAACCCCCACTGCCACCCCACCAAATAGAAGCGACCAGAAATTTTGGCTAAACTGAACACAAATAAGGCTGCAAGGCACATTAACCTCCCCAACCTTCATTCTTCTTCTTCCTAGTGAAACAACTCTTGTCTTGCTAAAAGCACTGTGCTCTCTTTACCCTTTACTCAAGATGGCAGAAGAAAAGAAAGCACGCAGTCGGGTTTTCTTCGATATCTCCATTGGCAAGAAGCCCGAGGGTCGGATCACTTTCGAACTCTATGATGATATTGTCCCAAAAACAGCCGAGAACTTTCGTGCTCTGTGTACCGGTGAGAAGGGGGAGGGCAAAGCTGGAAAACCGCTCTGGTACAAAGGGTCGACCTTCCACCGGGTCATCAAGCAATTCATGATCCAAGGTGGTGATTTCACAGCTGGAAATGGAACCGGTGGGGAGTCGATCTACGGCACCAAGTTCGACGACGAGAACTTCCAACTCAAGCATGAGAAGCCTTTCTTGCTTTCCATGGCCAATGCTGGTCCAGGTAAATAGCCCCTCCATTCCGGACCCAGAGAGTATGGCATTAATCCCCGAACCAGGTACAAACGGCTCGCAGTTCTTTGTGACCACAGTTCCAACACCCCACCTTGATGGCAAGCACGTCGTCTTCGGCGAAGTCCTAAATGGCAAATCCATTGTCCGCAAGATCGAGAACATGCCCACCCAACCCGGTGACAAGCCAACCAAAGAAGTAACCATCACTAACTGCGGCCAACTCTTTGGCGAAGAGGCCGAAAATGCTGCTCAAAAAGCCCCAGATTCCACTGGCGATCCCTACGAAGACTTCCCCGAAGACGCAGCGACCCCACCTACCCCCAGCGAGATCGTGAAGATTGCCACCGACTTGAAAGGGTTTGGGAACGCGGCATTCAAGGATGGGAAGCTGTCGTTGGGCTTAGATAAATACCAAAAGGGTCTACGATACCTCAACGAAGATTTTGATTTGGATAAGGAACCCCCTGAGACAAAGAAAGCCATGGATTCTCTGCGCTTTACGCTCAATTCCAACTCAGCACTGCTTGCCAACAAGCTCAAGGCTTTCGATGATGGTTTGAGATATGCTGGCCATGCTCTTGACGTGGCCGGTATTTCAGAGACGGACAAGGCCAAGGCGTTGTTCCGGAAGGCAGTTGCGGAGGTAGGGTTGAAGGACGAGGAATCTGCACTGAGAGATTTGGAAGAGGCCAACAATCTCGTCCCGAATGATAAGGCCATCAAAGATGAGCTCCACCTCGTCAAGAAGGCGGTCGCTGAGCGAGCCAAGAAGGAAAAGGCCGCTTACAGCAAGTTCTTCACCTAAACTCGACTTGTTCATAGCAACAGAGTCTGGGATTATAGTTCTTGGGAATGAACGAGCATTTCAGGACACGACGGTATGAGATCACGAGTGAAAGATTTCAATTCATTGCATCCACGCATAGGAAGGATAAGGGGCAAAAAAGGCGTTCAACAGATTATGATATCTTCTCTCCTATGCTAACCATGCTTACTTCTTTTCACCATCACCATGCTCGCTGAATTGCAGGATAAAGAACCCAAATAGAAGTGGTATAAACAAAACTCAAGCCGGCCCCGTTCAAATCATATCATATCATATCATATCCATGCTAGTCCCATACGTGTACGTGTACCAACCAAAGAGGGTAAGAAGAAATTTGAAACATGACACTCCAACCTAACTCTCTTCCTATAATCCGTATTCTCAAACCCCCTAAAAATGGAGTTGCATCAAATTTCAGATTCATATCATCCCACCATCGCCTATGTTCCACCTCGGACTCCTCTCCCCATCCTTCATTGAAAACGAATTTGAAACATTACCCTTCCCCTCGCCCTTTTCGCCCTTGCCCTCGTCCTTTTTCCTCCTCAGCCCACCTAAGAAACTCCTTGACGCCTTTCCATTCCCACTCTGACCCCTACTCGGTGGGCTTGGCTCTAAAGGATCATACGGCTTCTGGTACCTGCTCTCCTTCCCAAACGCCGATTCCCAAAACTTCTGCCTCTCTCTGCGTTCCTTTGGACAGACCACACTACCGACACTATTAGAAACGACCTTCCCAGGACCACTGCTGATCGTACTTGAGTATTCCGACCAAGGAGGCGTGCGTAGTTCTGGATCAGGATCTGTATTCGGGTTGTCTTGGATGGTGACCGAGTCTAGAGATTCGACAATGTCCTCCCACTGGAGATCTATTTGGTCCGCGTTCCGATCACCCATCTCAGCTCTGAGGAGGCATTCATCTGTCCGGCGTTGCACCTCCACACAAAGATTGTGAAAGTGTAACAATTCTCCATCCAGATCCCCGGCTTCTATGAGCTGGTCAGTCGAGTCCAGCCATAATTTCACCAGCGCTGCAAAATTGCGTGGATGGTCAATTAGATATGGCAGAGATGGAAACCCTTCCCGAGATGTCAATGGCAATCGAGCGAGAATGGTAATGGGCGTTGAATATGGTGCAGGGAGCGCAAAGGTGTCTCGTTCAACTGGAATAGAACAGACCGCGTCGATGAAATCCTTCATTCCTTGTCGATTGCTTGTCAAGAACCGATTCATCGGTTCCATCCACACCTCCTTCTGTCCAAAGTTGGCAAGGTTTGCTAATGCTTGCAAACTTTTGGCAATCAAGGTTAGTGTACGTTGAGCCTTGGGTTGGGGGTGGTCACGTAGCAGTCCGAACAACTTTGGATTTAAAAGAGCAGGACAGAAGAATCGCAAGAACAAGAAGCCGGAAACACTTGTGTATGCCACAGTTCGGAGGAAATCGCCATAGCGATCCTCAGCGACTGCTCGGATATACTTGAGCGCTTGCCGTACCTCCGGTGGACAGCGGTTGGCTGACTCTGAAATGTTTGCCCAGATATCATTTGTTAACTGGATTAACATGGTCCAATTTTTGTTGATATTTTCGTTTTCCGACATACGAGACGGATCAACCTCGCAGTCTGGGTTGAGCGAGTTTATTCCTAGAATCTTGTCCTTCAAAACATCTTCCAAGTACTCCTTTCCGAGTCGGCGCATATGAAAGTCGAGAGCTTGCGTGAGGAGAGAGTTGCCCCTGAAGAGAAGGTTGGCTTCTCCTTGTAATGACTTTCCTAGATCACGAACCGTTTGTTCCCGATCACTAGAGGAATTGAAAGATTCGTTTGAACCGATTCTTCGACTCCATCTAGTCCGCCGAGTAGGTACCTCTTTTCCAATACCATCAATTTCATCTTCAACTAGAGTTGTAAGCCATTCCCCGGCATGCCCAGACACTTGAAATATATTTACTAGTATCTCAGACAAGGGCTTAAGGCTTGAAGGTATAGCTTGGCCAATTTGAACAGTCAAACCGGAGCCAAAGTTATGTAGAAGCTCAGATATTGGCTGGTAGTCTTTTGCAAGTAGAACCACCAGTTCATCGTGACAAATCTTTAAAAACATTTCCCCAAGTGGCTCCTGTTGATCATCCATTATAGGCCACCATGTCTCATTGTCCTTGCCTTTCTCAAGCAGTTCAACCGGAACATCAATTGTTCCGCAGGTTACTTCCACATATTGATTTACAGTACCTTGGGAACCAGAAGACGATAAAAATCCTTGACTGGGGTTGCGTGGGTTTATTTTCTGCTTTAAGACAACGGAGAGTCTTGGCAAACGAGCAGGAAGGTCTAGGAATTGACAGTCTTCCCTCCAAAATGGGTTTTTTGTATCGGTCTTTGTAATTGTTCGAGCACGTATTTCGCCATCAAGAACAACCTCGGCAAAATAGTCTCCAATAGAGGGATCAGGCTCCGTCTTCGGTGATTTTCCAAGTGGAACTACTGGGGCTGCATCCGGCTTCTGGTTCGGTCTTCGAATTTTTGCTTCCACTATCCTTAAGCTAATGGACTTCTCAATTCTGAACATTTCATCCTCGGGAGTCCCGAGTTGTCCTAGCTCTTCTTCATTGCACTCATCGTCCTCATCGTCCTCGTCGTCCTCTTCGTCCGCCTCGGTTGACTGTGGCCCATAGAGCACTGGTATGGTGAAAGCACGAAGCAAGCAGAACCATACTTCGTAGACTAGGCGTGACTCTAGTGCGATGTACACAGGCCGAAAAATAGATAGCTGAGTAGACATGGGAGTGTATTGTGGAAATATAGCAATACAGTATTCTTCTTCGAGTACTGACTTGTCCAGTCTTTGTATAGCACACCGAGATAACTGTGACAGTTGGATTACGGACAACAGTGTGCTGTCATTGTCTGTTAATAGTTTAAATTCTCCATTATCCTGAAGGATGCATGATACTTTCCGCCAACTGGACTTCCCAGCTGCTCGTAGGTCACGGGTTGAAGATCGTCGAACTATAGTTTTTGGAGAGGTTGGTGCTCCTTTGTCCCAAATCAGAAGCTTGGCAACTTTGATGATGTTTGCTTTTTGGGAGTTTGAGGAGGTGGAAGTGAAGCTTGGTTCTCGTTTTACCAAGCTCGGCCGTCGCTCTTGTAATGGAGGTATGGCTGTTCGTGGAGGGCTGGATGGCAGTGTGTTGGTCCGAATTTGTTGCCAACATAATAAAGCGGCCAACCAGAGATCATACTCGTGCCTAGCCTTCGGAATTAGATACACTTCTAAACCTATAGCTCGGTTTGATATCTCCAGACATCTCATTTTCTGCTCTGTCGAAATGGAGGGCTTTACTCGGCACCCTCGAAGGTCTTTGATAATTGTTAGGTGAAAGGGTCCATTATCCCCACCTTCATACATCAGAGCTCCCTTGGCATCATCAATATAGCAAAGTCCAGTATACCACGGCCCTTGAGCAGTAATTTGATATTCCGCTTCGCCCCTCATTCGCCCACAGAGAGTTCTCATTAGCATTAATATTTTATTAGCGTCTCCAGTATCCACCGGAAATGGTAGCGAGTCAACAGATGGAGCAGCATTCATGGCTGGGGTTGGAGAAGAAGGGCGAGAGGGTCGCTTCACGAGACGGCGACCACTTTTCACAGAACTAGATTTTTGAACTTGTAATGGCGGCGCCCTAGAAATCGACGAGAAACCAAGCGAATTGGAGACATCAGACACATTCCGAGGTTCCACGACGTGAAACGAGGAAGATGCCGAAGAAGAATGCACAGATCCAATGCGGTTCCTCGTTTTCTTGATTCCTGTGATACCCGTACTCGATCTGTGGCGGGGAGTATCGTCTATGGTATGGGTCCGCGGCCGCGAGTGGAAGTTCACCGATAGCCCTGAACGCGAGGGCTCGACCAGAGAATCTGTACTATATGAATCATGAAATACCAGTCCTTTTCTCCGTTCCCGGGGCTTTTCTCCTCCTGGTATTGAGCGTGGCGACGCGGTTACGGAACTGGCTGCGCCATAGGAATCGCTCTCTTTTGGCTCAGGTGTCACCGTCCGCGAAGTGCCTTTTACCGCAGACCGGATTCTCTGCACATGGAGTGCATCGTTGAGCCCTCCCAGACTTCGTGAGAGCGTCTCCGAAGCATTTCGTTGCCAATCCTGGAGAGCACCGTCCTTCCCCTGCGAGCCATTGTAGCGTCTGCCGTCCATTCCTGGGGGTAAAATGCTCATTCGACGCCGACTCATGAAGATGTTGTCATATCATGCTCGTCCACAGATTTGTTGGGAAGCGAAACGTTGACTGGATCAGCTTCGAGGCTGGTTCGCAGTAGAGATCGATCAGACTGAGACTATCAGTAGGTCGTAAACGAAGCATCTGAAGTGGTTTATGACAAGCTAGTTGGTCAAATCGATGTGCCCAAGTCGTGTCCCCCACCGTGAGGGGTCGAACAGCGGTTGACGCTTGTTCCAGCGAACAGTGCAAAATGCCGCTTCTCCTACTTGACAGCAAGTTGAATTGGCTGACACTGTTGTTCTCGATCTGCAGCAATTCTTCCCGATACCAGTTCCGAGCCTCGACTGTCCCTCATTATAACTTCCCATGTGCCAGCTGTCGAAACGATAGGACGCAGGATGTTGAATGGTGGAGTCGCTCTCGAAACGGACCCTCTGAAGCTCCCAGCTACCTAACACCAGATAAGATCGGATTCAAACGAAGGATGCACGCATTAGACAAAAGCGTAATCAGCTTGGACGACAGGGAGATGGAGGTACTCGTAAAGTCCTGCGTAGATCAGCTAAAGGATGTGCCTAGGAAGCAGCCGTTGACTTGATATTGAGTGGTCGGCTACAGCGGTCAGATGGGGCCTACGCTTAGACGAATTTAATAGTGCCTTTTCAATTCCCGTCGAGGTAATTTCAACATATTAGTCTAGGAGTCTATCTCAGATAGCTAAGATCTCTGGACCGAGGCACGACCGCTGGGAAGCAAATTCAAAAAGCATGGCTAAGCTTGTTTCCATCGAGGCCTGTTTCATACGCCCACAACAATCGCCCTCGTCCCGATGGCTCTTCCTCCAAGACTGGATGCCACTCGAGCCTCGAGGGGATCCTATCTTAATCCTCAGCCTCTCTCCGAGTCGCCTGAACCCCAACCTGGTGATCCTCAAAGGCCAATTGGTTTACCGGATTATCATTTCCGATTTCCCCACAAAGTCTGTGGGTGGACATTAGTCTTGGTGTTAAGCCCCCTAATCATGGAGACCTTCAAACCTTCTTTCGATTATGCGTGCTTTCTCTTGTCAAAACTTCGATCTGCACATATCCTCCTCGTCAAAGCTAGCTGTATGTGGGATAATTACTATTAAGACGCCCGCAGATGCTGTTCTTTCACGAAGGCTAGATTCTAGGGAATAATGTGGAACTTGGTTTTAACCTGCATGTTTGAAATAGCATGCCTAATATTTAATCATTCGTCAGTCATCGAGACATTGACCTTGAAGCATAAGCAATAAGCAAACGTTCCTCCCAACACCATCCCAATCTTAATCAAGCTGACACCCAAAACAAGATTGACCTTATGAACCGACCTGCTCCAAATCTCAATTCCAACCAATCCCTAACAGATACCGGATATATGATTCCAAGAAATAAATCACCTCGATATTAAGCCCGAATTACTCTAAGGCGCCCTCATAGGAAACGATCTATCCGACAGTCCATCTGGGCTTGTAGGGCTCAAGGGCTGACTTCTAACACCACTCAGATCGCCGCTACCAGTCTTCCTTAAAGCCTGGGTCATCGTCTCTATCGTCAACTCCCCCCCATTCAGGGTTCCATGCGTGGATATCGGACTTCCCAGGGGTTTGGCTCTTGGGGACACATCAAACCCCTTCACTGATGCTGATTTGCTTGTTGGGGGAGAGGTTGAGAACCCCTGCGATGACACGGGAGATCTAACCGGCGAAGGCGATCTGTTTTGTCCTCGAGATGCTAGTGAACTCAATCCCGCTATGTAGATAGAATCCCTATTCCCAGCATGTTCTGCATGCTCCGATTGTACAATGTCGGAGAAGGAGATGAAGCTGAGTCGTCGAACATCTGTACTGTCCAGAGCTCCGTAATTCGAGGCAGCATCGTCCTTGTCTGGGTGGGCGATCAAATCATCTGCCCAGGTACTCGATATTGGCTCTATAGGCCCCATTCCTGTGACAGTCACAGCTGCTGGTTGATGCGACGAGTGCATGACAATCTCGACACTGTCCGGGTCGAGCTTGTTGTTTGTGATGGCCTCCGAAGAAGCATCTAGAACAGGAGGTATGTGATTTTCTGTCTGGATATGGGAAGGAATAGCTGGCGAGTTCGGAACCGGAAGAGAGCTTTCTTGCACATCACGTTCGAAAATCTGTGACCCAGCGGGAGATACGACACGAGGAGAGGACGAATAAAGATTCCTCTGCGGCGGAGACGCAGGCTGCTGGTAGGGATGATTGGAGTTTGCTCGTTGGGGTGATGTATTCTGAAGGAGCACACGCCGGGCGGTAGGTTGTTCAATCGAGCTCGTTCCAGTGCCAGCATCTACGGCTGGCAAACGCTCGCTGCTCTTCTTGCTCTTGCTCTTGCCCTTATCATGATCCTTTTTTCGCCCAAACCCAAATAGCCTCCGCTTCCCATGTTTACCACCCTCCTGGGCCGTCTCGTCACCATCGCTCCCTGCATCGCTCGCATCTGCGGACCTCGAGGAAACTCTAGAGGCAGATCTGTTGGTGGTCTCCTGGAAGCCTTCTCCTAGTAAGGGAACTTTCGAGATGTTTGTCTGGGTTTGCACGGCAGGAACAGGCGTGCTCGACTCGGAAGCACTCATTTTGCGTATTCCGGCTCAAACAGGGGAGCTGGGACGAGCGTTAGAATGCGCCGAAGCAGCGCTCGAGAATTTATACTGAGATCCGTCGGGTTAGCAAAACACCCGGTCGACTTGTATCTTATAGGGAGCGTGCTTGCACGGCTGGACGAAGCAGGCACTTCAATCTCGCACAACGGGGGTTACTTACGCGTTTCAGCTGATAAGTAACAGTCGGTCGGGAGCGAGGTGTAAGATATGAAATTGAGAGTGAAGCTGGATGCCGGAGGGCCAGAGTCATCGCATTGCAAGAAGGCCGAGCGGTAGACTCCGTACTGTGATATCTGGGGTATATTTCGTGGTTCTGCCTGGTGACTTATGAGCTGTCGTCCTCTCCTTCTTTCGACGTTCTCAGCAACGCATCGACGTTCCCTTCCTTGTTGGTTGTGATCTCATGACGAACCAAAAACAGAAGAAGCTCGGCTTCAGGGGTGCGCCGGGCCGAGCGCAGTCCGAGAAAACAGGCTCTCGTCAGGCTCTCAATCAGGCTCCGACTCCAAGGCTCGAGATCGCACATGATTAGTCATCGTGAGCATCGAAAAACTGATGCTATCCGCAACTGCTTCCTCCCCATCAGAACCAATTGAGCGCCAGCCAATTCAACTCGGTAGAGCTCCCGCAAATCAATGGAGTTCAGATTACTTCCGAGGCCTCTTCTCGAACTTTCGTCGGGTCGAAGCCACTGCCTCCTCCCCCTCAATGCCTCGTCCCGGCGCTACGAATCCTCATATCGACGCACCCAGCAACGTCTGAATATCAAGCCAGACCCCTCCTTCCTCCACTCCAAGGACTCGCCAGCGCAAGACCATATTATCTTCAATCCTCCTTCGTCTGCCCCGTCGCCTCTCCAGACGCCCGCCAAATTTCTCCCCAAGGAAGACAAACGAAAGCAACTCCTAGCACTAAAACCGCTGTTCAAAACACGGCTACCGCCCATCATAAGCCCGCAAAAGATCCCCCATCACCATCTGACGGACAAGGATATTGCTCAGATCCAGAACTTGAAGAGACAGAATCCAGAAGCATGGACCAATAACAAGCTCGCCAAGAAGTTCAATTGCTCTAATCACTTTATCGAGACCTGCCTAGCATACTGTGGAGTGGACAACACAAAAAGGAAGTCGGAGATGAAGGCGAAATTTGAAGCGGCGGAGGCGAGATGGGGGCCCAGGCGGAGAAAGGCTCGGGAAGAGACGCAGAGGAGGTTTGATTTGGCTTATAGAGGGGATTAAGATTTCCGAAAAGGGAGAGAGTGGAAAGCCCATCCCCCCGGACAGGATGGAGGAGAGTATATATCCAAGCTTCAGGTTCTGCCGTTCTCAATACCAGGAGAAAGAGAGGCGGATGCAGTTAACAAGCTTTGGTGGGCGAGAGCGGTACCTGTACAAATAAACTCATACCGTAGCGCAATTTCTTTTGCATACCAGCGTCATATAGCATGGGATGGCGATGGCGTTAAACGGGAGTGTAGGACTATGTAAACAAGAAGATCTCAAATCAAAGGAGTTCCGCTATGAGCCTTCTCTTACGAGGAACATACAACAGGCAAAAGAGTCCAGCTCGAGAGATTTAGTATGTGAGGCATTACAATATCTAGAAATCGAACTTGATATAAATACCTAAATCGTCTCATCATAATTGGTAGTACCAGCTTATCTTTAGCAGCATTCTCAAATCCCTTTAGGTTTCCAGACTGTGCTGCGATCGGAGTGTATTATCAACCACATTTTTAAAGGTCAAGGGAACCAAAGCTCACCATACTAAAGGTTCCGATCTAGTAGTCATGAATTTGCCTTCTAAGCCGTTAGTTAGAGAGGCTTCAAAGTTAGTTGTACAGCACCTCATATTATCTGCCACGAGACGGCTCTTAATAACAGTTAGTGTGGCGACCCTCAACATGCGATTTCTAAGTTATGCGTTGTTAGCTTCTTGGGTTTTACAACTTGTTTAGCGCGTTCCCAACTATCATATTACTCATATGCTTTTCTTTACTGGGTCTCATTGAACTGTACTTTCTCGCCATAAGTGGATAGCTATCAGCTAATCTATCATTAGCGAGCCTTTACATTCCTAGCCCTTTCTCTTAAGCTACAACTAGGACTATTAGTTCAACGTTTGTTTAGAGGTGAGTGAGTAGATTAGAATGATGCATATATAGAGTTAAGATTGAGATGTCAAGATCAAAGTTACACCTTGGTCATTTGTCTCATTAGTAATGAAACAGTCTAAAGTTCCCTCCAACAAATTCACAGTTAAGTTTCATACATAAGGCTGGAAAACTTTCATTGACTACCTCTCGGATATCAGTGATTTTATTTCTATATTATTGATAATGGAGCATTGAAGACAAATACAGTTTCAGCTAAACCTTTCGTTCAGCTTCGCTATTACAGCTTAAGTTCCAAAGGCAATTCCCCTAATATCACATCTCAAAAAAATGTTTAATCCATCATCTACAACAATGGTCGATGCATCACCACATGCTCATCATCCTCCATCCCCTCCCCTCCCTCAAAGCGTGACATGTGCAAGACCTTAATTGAAAAATCCTCAAATCCAAACCTCTTATACAAATTCCTTCCTTCCGGGGAAGCACCAAGTACACACTGAAGTCCCGACGCATCTACCTCTTTGAGCCCTTCTGCCAACAACATGGTTCCCAGGCCTCTTCTTTGGCATTTCGGTGAGACCACTAGGAGACCAAGTTCTGGGAGTGTTAGTTGCGATTCCAGAAACCGTCCTTCCGCTCTTTTTGGCCTGTAGGTCATCCCGAAGACAACAATCGAATTGAAAAAGAATAAATTAAGACCAAACTTACTAGCATAATCTCGCCCTTTGCACGCCTTCTCCATCTGTATATCTGCCGCATGAAACACATCCTCACAAAACTCAACATTAGCCCCCGGCCCAAAAGGGTTATCCTCCCCCTCTGGAACTTCACGCTCTGCCCTCCACGGGTCCCCCTCCTTCCTCCCCGTCACGAACTCCCACGCCGCCCACCCCACGATTTCTTCCTCTCCATTCCCATTCCCCTTCACGGCTTTGACATGCCTAATCCGATGCCCCTCTTCCGGTGCCTTCGCTAAATCTTTCGCTATACGTTGAAGTCGTGCTTCCGAAGAGCGCTGTGGCCCAAAGGCTAGGACGCTGAAGTTAGAATCCCAGAAGGTCTTGCATTCTAGGACAGCAAGGGCGTAAAAGTCGGAGGGGGTGACGGGCAAAAGAGTGATTTCTGTATTTGTATTTGAGCCCAACATTTTGGATGTGCTTCAAAGCTCTTGTCGAGTTTTAATTTTAAAAGTAAGCATTAAATAGTCACAAAACACACAACTGGTTGTTTTGGCTTTCCTTGATACTGTTGGGTTGAAAACACTTGCTTTATAGGAAAGTGGACCATTGTTGCCTGATTATCCTGTCCGTGGCTATAAACAAACGTTATACGCGTAGCTCTAATTATATGGAATTCTGCCTAAAAGTAGCGTTTTTGTACAGTCTCGGCTTCAGCGTGCGATGTAGTCTTATCATTTAGCATAGATTTACCGACGGAGCACCAATTGCTTCTTTGATGGGTCTTGAACCATAAACTTGCCGGTGAGTCACTGGCCGTGTTAGAAGGTACAAACACGCCCTCTGGTATTTCACGTGATTTAAATCGATATACTTCGTACTTCTTGGTGTTAATAAATCAATCCGATCTGTGCATCTTGTAACTTACAGCTCCATAGCTTAAACTAAACAACCTTTATTTCAAAATTTTCATTCTCATAGCAAATAGGTATCAAATCAACTCAAAACCTTCCAATCAACGCCAACTCCCCACCTTTTCCCCTCACTCACAACCTCCCACACCGGTCCCTTGATTCCAACTATATTCCCAACTTCAATCTTCGAACCTCTCTGTAACCCAGTCCCAGCCCCCTCCCCAGCAAGTATAAGTCTCATCTCCAACAGTAGATCAGCCGTCTCTCCCTCCTCAACCCTCATATGTCTGCCTCTGACCAAAGTCATCCCAGCCTTGCTGCCTCCCGTAATCTCGTCAACCATAATCTTTACCCTCCATATCTCATCCTTTTCTATTCTAGAAGGTATAATAGCACTCTCAAGACTAACCAACCAATCCCTAACCTCAGCCGCCAATCCACCAACCACATATTTCTGTCCTCGTCTATGAGGCGAGAACTGCTCCGGCAGCGGATCACTCAGTCCCTGTGTTCCTTCCTCTGGATCAGGAGGCCGAAACCGAGGAGGCTTAAGGAAAGGAGCCTGGTTTTGAGGAGGCGGAAGGGCCGTAGATGATGGGAGTTGACTTGAGATGAGGAACCTCGGTGTGGTACTGGGTAGTTTATGACGAGGTGCTGCTGGAGGCGAAGAAACTATCGGGAGGGAGGAGGATAATAAGCCGTCTCCGGTCTCATCTTCTTTTGTATCGTAGACTGCCGGCGGTAGATCGTCATCTTGATCAAGAAGCGGAGACGAAGGTAGCCTTCTCCGTTTCGGACTCGGTTCCTCTAGCAAATTGAAATCATCATCCTCGTCTCCATGTTCAAAGTCCAGCTCTATATCATCCCCGTCCTCGATAGATTTATGTGGCACATCGTATAGGTCTTCTTCCGAGAAACTCTCAATGACATCGCGCTGCTTGGGTGCAGTCTTCGCTGGGGTCAAGTAACGATTTGCGAATGGCGTGGATCTCGGAGGATCTTGTGTAGCTGTTGGCCGAGGGGTCGAGGAGAAGGTAAATCGTGGGGTCGCATTGAATTGGGATGGTTGTGTGCTTGTCTGGGGCGCCTGGGATTGCGACAAGGGCGTTTTCCGGACGGGATGCTCTTTCTTAATCACGAATCGATGGGGTGACGGAGTCTACCTCACCAAGATTAGCATAGAAACATCTTGCGACTGGGAGTTTTCTCACAGCTGGAGGAGGCATTCTATTGGAAATCGGTTCAAAGGGGGTCAGAGATGAGACGAATCAACGATCGCGCATCCTCTCTCTCCAACATCAATCAACAAACATCGCTATTATTTCTTCCTCTACTCCTCGAGTTCTGGTGTTGTTCCTTAAGACGTAATCATGTTAACAGAGGCGCCGGTCTACTTCCACAAAGACACAATGATTGCTCCTAAGAAAGCCCCGCGTGTATGACGTCTGCTAGCCCCGGGGTTAACCCGCAATGCTGGTTCCTCTATTAGCATAGAAATTTATCAATTAAGTGTATTGATGTTGTTTCTCCTAATTCAACTTTACATTGATTTGAGAAACCATTTGTTATCTTGATTTACGTACTAATTGTCTGGCCCCTGCTCAAAATGCTATATTCACCCTCTACATGACGGGAAGCTCCTCTCCTTTCCCACTCCTCAGCAATGAAAAATAACATTGTGCTCTTTTAAAGTTATTGTCATCTATGGTTATAGTCCGGCCGATTTCTCGTCAATGTCTGGTCCCATTCTTGGATCTACTATTATTGCAGAATGATGTCCCGCATAGACAGCAATAAATCCTATCTCAAACTCATGTTTATTTCGGAGGACTCCCAAACCGTAGGTATAATAATGCCACTTTATTATCTTGGCTGTGTTGCTCATATCCTTGTCACTTCTCTTTTTACTGGTAAATTTGGTCGCAAGCCCTTGATAGCGGAGACCTCGTTCGGCAGCATTCTTATGTTCATATCGGGATTTCCCACCGTCTCTTCCTCCTCATGGCAAGGCTATGCAATAACAGTAATGCTCCATGGCGAGAAATTCATGAACTTGAGAGTTGAGAGGATCGATTGCATGATCTCAGCTCACAGTTCCTCACTAGCTTCAGATGAAGCTTAAGGACGGTCTCCAGCCAAAGAATTCCTTGTAAATAACATATTTGTTTTACTCATTGCCTACAGTATGACCCCGGGGGTCGTAATATCATAAGAAATATTAAATCCGGTCAGCAACTTTTATTTTTAGAGTTAGAACTTGAGAAAGTCAGACCACGCCATTAACTTATATCAAAACTTTAATACCATAAAAATCCTCAACTTTAATAAATACCCAAGGCATCATTACCAGCAGTGACATACTTCTTCTACCCGTCTTTCGTACTGACAACTACTCTTTATAGCAGACCAGGCACAAACGTTGCTCGAAATTGCTTTTCCAAGTCGAGGTTTTCGTACATCTTATAAACCAAGTCTTGGATGGTACCTCCAACGCTATCTGATATTGTTCAAGATATAAACAATAGCATTGCTTGATTTCTACCACCGGAATTTAAAAGTTGTGCTTGCACGCTTGGACCTCAAAGCCAGTATTACAAAGACTAGTTCAATTCATGCATCCCTAAGAAACCAAGAAACTAATCCCATCATGCTCCAACATCCCAACCCAATCCCAACTCCCCTCCGCCCCCTCATCCTCCCTCTCCCAAATCCTCTCTACAACCTTCCACGTCAACCCAATATTCCCCAATTTACTCCACTCCCCCAACCTCCGAAACATCTCCTTCACGTCATCTCTGTCCTCCTTCCGAATCGCCGCCGTACCGACTATAAACAACGGAAACAGCAGACATGACATCAGCCCATCCCCATCTTTGGTCTCCTTCATCCCTACTAGCATCTTCGAGACCGCAGATTGGATCTTGAGATCGGATTTCTTGGAAGGGTTGATGACGCTGAAGAGCTAGATGTATGAGGCCCATTGGTAGAACTGGGCTACGAGGTTACGTTTTGGTGAGAAGGTGGGATTGGGCTTCCAGTTTGAAAGGTCTTGCCATATTTTAGAGGCGGCGCAGATGACCTTGCCGTCGATTTTGGAGGACTTGGGAGAGGCGTGGGTTTGGGAATGGAGTGTTGAGATCCGAGTGATGAACTCGAGCAGCCCGTCATGAAGTCCTACCAGCGAAGCGTTGGGTTCGGAAAGTTTCGACAAACTGCGGAAGTATGGCTCGAGCGTTGTCGTTGATGGAACTGTGACTGTAGCGAGGGAGTCGTGATACAAGAAAAACTCAAGGAGGAAGGGATGGATTTCGTTAGGGAGGCACTTGGGGCCTGAGATGTTTTGTGGTGTTTGATCGGGTGAGATGGTTGAGGGAGTAGCTAAAGTGATGACTTGTCGGGCCATGTTCAGATGGGTACGCCATGCATTATCTCCTGTGCCCTCGCAGATTTCTATCAAGCAGAGAAGGATTGAGGTTGCGAAAAGTGTGTTGATGGTGTCTTTGTGAAGGTGTTGGGGTGAAAGGGTTGGTTCTGGGATGCTCGAAGCCACTAAATCTTTTATTCGCTGTGTTTGCGATTGTATAGCTCTATTGTGTAGTCGTTCTCTTTCTTCCTTGAGTTTTAGATCTGGAAGATTGTTTTGTAGTTTCAAAACGTGCGAGCTTGCTAAGCACAAGAGGGTATCCATAATTGTCTTGTCGTCGAGAGCCAGTGGGATTACCACAGAATTAAATGGATTGGCTTCAGTGGCAAAGGTTGTGAGAAGGTGCGACATCACTCCAGTAAAGTGGCAAAATAGATTTTGATGCAATTGCGATTCCAATCCTGGTATCAACAAAGGTATTTCTGCTGGGAGAGAACTTTGCACTTCACCGTCCGCTGCGTTTAGAGAATTGAAGCTAGTCAAAGCCAAATTAGGAGAATACAAGGGCCTTTCGTATAGAAGTAATTCCTTTCCACTACTAATTTTTGCCTGTGTTGAGATGGAGTTGAGATATTGAGACTGGCTGGATGGTGTGGCAAGTCGGTAATGGCTAGTTGACTGATAGCCATGATCGCAGTCTCCGTGTAAGACTGGATGGGACGAACTCCTTTGGAAATCATCTTGTTCGGCCCCTTCTCTTACCTCTAAAGCGCGGTCATCAAGTAAAAGGCGTGAGTTATGGCTATGGTTACGGGAGGGTGCCTCAACTGCCTTCTCGCTTCTCCTGGGTGTTCTAAGTGAACCCCAATGCCTCACACGCTGATATCCCTCACATACAAAATTCGCTCTATGGCAGTTTCCGCAGATAGGTCTCCTTCACTCTCATTAGCTACTAAAGAGACCTTGTATTGAAAAATAGCTCACCCTTCATCACACTTCTTCCGACGCTTGCGACAAGTAGCACAACCGGTCTTGACACGTGTGGCACGGCGTTTTGCGCCATGTGTTTTGTTATCGAGAGAGCTAGTGATTTGACTGGATAGATTACTGCTGCTGCTTATTGAAGACATTTTATCATTGGAACCACTGGGGGTAGCAGCATTTCCAGAGCAGGACGGGAGGCTTGAGATTGTTGTGGAGGAGAAAATCGAAGCATGAAAATTCGACGTAGACAGCCTCTCTCTACGAGGCGCATGACAGGCGAAAATAAACAAGGATTTGGAGTACATATCATTGATGTTGAGCCCTGCAATAATCTAAGATTTACATGCCAGCAAGGCCCGTAATTGGATGACATCCAGAACCCACCCCCCTTTTTATCACTTTACAGAAGTGACAACTTATCGGTGGCTTAAACTCCTAGGATTTGTTTTGTGCAGTTAACGAAGGAAATCATAATCAGAAGATGAGGACGAGTACGACCCACAGGTGTGAGATGTACCGCTACTAGCCTTGTTATATGCAAGTGACTGCAGGCTAAGGAGCATTCTGCCTTGGAGGTAGCATTCGCTAAGCGAGTGAGGCTAATCAGACAAGAGCTCGACGCAAAAGAGAAAGCAACGCAGGGGATCATCAGGGCCAGGAAGTTCATGTCGCGGATAGTATCGGATCTCTGCGCTAAGATGACAGTCTTTATTCTAGGATGCTAATCCTCTTAAAATCTTGGTCGCCGGAGTGGAGTCCAGTTATTAATAGTTCTTCGAGGTATCTTGAAATTTTAGAAGAAGTTCATGTCATTGTTTACTACCAGCCAAAGCTAACGTAATCCACGCATACACAGAGAAGACAGCCTCAAATACATTGTGTTTTTTTTTCTGTTGTTTTGCAACTCCTCCCGAAGCAAGCGGGGCCCTCGAAATAAATAGTAGAGTCAAAGTCAATGATATGACTGGTTGGTAAAAGAGCGAAAGCCAAGCGATTAGACACATGCGAGATAAAGAAAGGAAGCAAATACATATCCCCATAGAACCCCCCAAGCACCGTCCGTCAATATCCGTTATCCAGAGTTGTTGTCAATCTTACGCCTATACCCACAAGGAAATCGTCCCGTATCATGCCTTACTTCTTCGAGGCCTTCCCTTGCTCAATGAGGTACTCCTCATCGCTCGCATCGAGAATATCATATTCCTCGTCCGTCATGAATCCATCCTCAGTCTCATCATCCTCAATCTCGTTAGCAAAATCCTCAAATTCGTCTATCTCGGACTCGGGTGCGGGAACGGCGACCGGGGCTTCCCGGTGTATACTGGCAGTTGGCGACTCTTTTTCGAGCTTGGGGAAGATCATCTGGCTGCTCTGGACCTCGGGTTTTGGTTCCTCCATGGGCTCTTCCTTGACAATGGGCTCAGAATCCTTGACATTGACATCGCACCAAAGTCGGTGCCCAAACTTGTTCCCTTCTGGGCCGGTCAGACGCCAATAGCTGATGAAGTTGCCTGGGCGATTTGGTGTTCTCATCAAAACAGTGAACCCCATCTCTTGGCCTGGTGCAACTTCGGTGTAGCATGTAGTGCTCTCGGCGGCGGAGACGAGCTCATGAACACTAGCTGGGTGCTCGGGGTCCACAGCACACATATTATCACCACCAACAAACTTGACGCTGCATCCGGCGGGCCAAGCGCCGGTGCCACCATTGCGGAGGTACCAAGTCTGCTCAAAGACGGTGTTAGGGGCAATTGTGGTTCCGTCTTTGACTGCGTCACGGGTGAATTGTGCAATTAAATCCTCCTTGACTGCCGGAACCGGAAGCTCCTCGACTTCCACCTTAGGTTCAGGCTTGGATTCAGACACTTCCTCGGCAGCCACCTCTGCAGCCACCTCAGGAACATCTTCAACCTTAACTGGTTCAGCGGGCTCAAGGTCAGCAATAGTCTGCACTTGAGTTGCAGCATTAGTAGACTGGGCGGGGGTTGTTTCGGTCGCTGTGGAAGTGGTACGCTTGTTGTTGGTGCTGTGGCGATCTCCCATGATTGGCATGCGCTCACCATCCTCATGGTCTCCTAAGGTGGTCACACTGACATTACGGACCGGCGTCTTGAATTTGATAAGAGGATGGGTACGATTGTGGGGATTCGAAGGGCTGGCCTCACAGCTAGCGCAGAAATCGGTGTCGTGACAAACTGCGCACTTGTATCGGTCTCCCTTAATATAGGTCTGGGAACCATTGCCAGAGTTGCATAGCGGACCGTCACAGTAGATGCCGTGATGACGTGCCTTTCCACTGTATAGTTTGGATAGCCCTGCAGCGTCCGTGAGGGGTTCGTAGATAGGTACAAAGCGATGCCTAGGATGAATAAAACTGGCATTTGCAATGCAGGAAGAGCAGAAGTCCCAGTCTGGGCAATCCAGACACTTGTGACGAACACCATAAATGTACTGCCATTGAAGTTAGTTGCTTCCAGTAAATAGATTTCTTCTTCTTACCTTGTCACAACCATCACAGATAGCATTGTGCCCAACGTTACGACCTGGAGCGAGGAGAGCTCTTGCCAACATATCGAGGTTTGTGTCCTCGATGACCGGCACGAATGCATGCTTTGGATGATGACCATGCACCATGCTGATATGGCAAGGAATGCAAAGGTCAAAGTCTGGGCAGGTAGTGCAAGTAACAAAGTTTTCTTCCGGAAGTTCTGTAAGGCTTTATTAGAATCTGAGGAGTGGAGATTTATTAGAATGCTGTCCTACCTTGAATGCAAGAGTTGCAGGTACGAGTGGCAACTGTGACCTGTAGGTCTTCTTGTACTGCTGGAGGAACTGGAGCAGCCTTTGGCTTAGCTGCGGATTTGGGTGCAATTCTCTCTGTCGTGCTATTGATGACGGTTCCGCTCTTCACATAACGCTTTATCATCCAATGGCCTTCGCCTCCGCACAGGACGCCCCTGTTAATACAAGAAGTGCAGAGGTCAAAGTCTCCGTCATCGCAAGTGCTGCAATGGTAGTGCACGTCGGGAATAGGGCCCGAGCAGTTGTTACAGTATACAGAGAAGATGCTCTCAGTAGCCGTTGGCGGGAAGGTAAGACTATTGCGAGTACAGAGTTGACGCTCATTAGACAGACTGGCAAGCTCCTTGAACCACCTCTCACGAGCAGCAATACCTTGAGTAACAGGGACCTCGGTGTTCGAATCAAACCCCATTTTTGGGGCATCCGGATGTTGTGGGATTGCTGGAGAGTGTGGTTTGTACGAGCTGCAGCAGGGAAGCACTGCCGAGGCGGCTCGGGGGGACAACCGGGGGTTATTAATTAGGAGCTCTTCGAACTTCTGTTGGATATCAGCAACCGAGTTGGAATAGGTCGGCTTCTCAGTAGTAGCCTCCATCGTCGAGTTGACTTGTGAGGTCGGAGTCGATGATACGACGATGGGCTCGATAAGAGGTCGTGTCTCAGTGACAGGGCTGACTGGGTTGGGCTCGTCGTCTTCAACTGTAGCTGGCTTCGGTGTAATGGGTTCCTTGTTGATAACGGTAACCTTCAGGCGCAGCTTTAGCTTGGCCTTTGCAGCACGATACAATTGTTTGTAGACCGAGACGTTCTCCGGATCGAGCACAATGAATGCAGCAGCACTGTCGGAATAGCGTTCAAAGATAGTCTCGGAAGTGGAGGGAATGGCGAGAAGGAAGCGGAGCTAGGACAAAACAACATCAGCATGGCTCATAGATAGGCTTTGCTTTCGCAGGTTCAAAACGTATAAATTTGCAAATGGCTCGCCGAGCTGATTCGGAGGACTTGGTGGAACCATCATGGGTAGTCCGACATACCTTATCGGGGAGGGCGACTGCGGTGAGATCTCGCAGAGGGAGCTTGAATCGTCGATTACTCCCCTCGACATTAACCTTCAAAGTGACCAGAGTATCGAGATTTGTCGTTGAAGACGCCATGGCTGCTGGATTCAAGGCTGGACGTTGCCGAGTCAGCTCTCTGTAGCTCCGGCGGTGACGTGCAACAGTGTTTCGGGTTGAGATGATAACCAACTATCGCGATTCCGTTCTCACGACTCAAAGCCCTCGACTGTGCGAAGGTCAACGATGGGAGGGCGATCCCTGGTATAAATATTGAAAGGGGAGTTCCGATGACTGTAGCGATGAGGTTGGAGATGGGAGAAGGAGAAGGAGATGGAGGCAAGACGCAGATAGATGAGGGGAGGAAGGCAGATGCCTAGTGGTAAGAGCTCGGGCTCGAGGGAGGCTAATCCTGGTTTGGAGCAGTCTGACTCTCGAGTACGCAACCGGACTACAAATCAAAGGTCGAGAACTGCCTGGAAGAGAGGAGGCGGCGAAGAGGCGAACGACGAAGCAGATTTCGAATCAGATGGGGATTTTTATTTATTTGTTGATTTGTTGGTTGGGTTGTTATCGGATCGAGCGTGAATGTCGCGGTGAATCCGCAAGCTGCCTAGTCGGGGATGTGGAGTGAATGTCGGAGCCAGAGCAGCGATCATGCAACATCCAATATCCGGAGGGGACGGTGAGGCTTCAGGATCCGGCACGCGGCTTGGATCAAGTGACACTGCGATCAAGAGCTGGGGCTGGGGCTGAGGATGTTATCTGGGATCGAGGCAATGACTCTCTCGTCGTTCACCTTGAATCCGCAATAACCTCATCGTCTCTTTCACACAATTTTATGCCTGATTCCTCGTTCTTTGTTTATTCTCTCATGCCCTTACCTGCATCTCCATCCATGATCCCCGCTCGGGTAGCTCTATCTCGGATCTATACTATGCTATCGGTATAGTACCTGGTCGCACCATCGTCTAAGACCATCATCGTCGACTCTAGGAATATGATGAGATGGAAGATTTACATATGTTCATAGTTGTGATCGCGACAGTATATATACATGCGTGAACGTTGAAAATCACCGTCTTAGACTGCAGGCTCCTTAAACACATGTTGGTGCTTCTCCCGATTCATAAGGAAGTAATCAGGTTCCCTACCATCACTACCCATAGAGAGAGAGAGAGAGACAGAGAGAGAGACGAAAAGCGAAATCCGAGAAACCTGAATCATCAATCAAGCCTTATGCGATGGGCAAAATGTCACAATCAACATCTCGATGTCTTTAACCAATATCGTCGCCTGTTGATCTTATGTAACTACTACTACTATGACTATTCTAAGCCACGCCGCCCAAAGCCAACGATTCAGCGGCTGCCTCGGAGATGCATCTCTTAAACGACAATGATGAAGGATACCATGCAACCACCACACATACAATACTCAAATGCAAAACAGCCGAAAAGCCTATAGCTGAATGCCAGGCCCATTGCATCTCCCAAGCGATACCCTGAAAAGGCATTAGCCACGGGAAAACCGAGAGATACCCAGACCGTTCTTTCAATGATAATCGACAACATATCTTTTCGCGATAATTGTGCAAGTGTGAAAATGAACAGCAACGCTTCCTAGACGCACAATGAAACCCTGTACCCCAACAAGATCGCTGAAAGCATTAAAAAGAGAATATAAAAAATGAAGTTTTCGGGTTATGACAGACACACGCCTATTGCGGATAGTAGACGACGCCCTGGGCGGGCTGCGGATAGTAGAACCCATCTGGACTTGGTGTCATCATTCCACCCATTCCCATTACTCCACCAGCTTGCTGCATCGGATACGACTGAGGTTGCTGGTATGCTGGAAAGGTTGCTACTGCTGGGATTTGAGTGGCATCGTAGTAATAAACCATTCCATTGACTTCTTGAGCCACCAAGTTTGGTACCACGCCCCCATTGTCTTGCTGGGTAACTGGTGGAAATGAGGATTGCTGGGGTGGCTGCGCTGGAACGAACGGTGGTGCGGCTCCTGAAGGTTCCATGCTTGAGTTGAAGTTTTGGGGATAGTAAAATCCTTGCTGTGGTTGCATGACTTGATACGGCTGGGGAAAGAAACCAGGTGCTTGTTGTTGGTATGGGTTGGGTTGGAATGGCTGAGCATGAATAGCACGCTCTGGGATCTGTGACAAGGGCGTGCCAGTAGATGCTTGACTAGGATAAGATGCATTTCGAGAATGAATCACGGCCTCGTGCGAGTAACCATTGCCATTAACTTGAATGGGGACTTGTTGATGGAACGGTAGTTGCTGTTGTTGGGGAGGATTAAAAGACAATGTTGCGGGAGATTCTATATCAGCAACGGAAACGGCCTTTTGGGGTCGGGGTTGGTGCATCGGGATGGGATTAGGCCTATTTTCGCGGAACGTGGGTTTTTGAGGAAGTGGGTAGGTCTGGGGACGTGGAAGATCATCGATAGATGCAGACGGCTGTGGTGAGCGATGTTGAGCATCGATCTCAGCCTTTTGAAGCTGTTGAGGCTGGACAGATTGGCTTGGTGGAGGTAGCTTGACAATAGGTCGAGACATATCCATAGCCATTTGTGGCCTAGACATTGCTGAACCAGTGGGAGAAGCCAGGGCGTCCCGATTGACCTCTCGGGCAAGCGATGATCGGCGGCTCATAGCAACACTAGGGGAGTAAACGCTGCCATACATGCTTCCGCCGAAAACACTCGTGCGTCTTGAATAACCACCAATGGAACCAAATGCTGAGCCCCTCCCTCTGCCACGGCCACCGAAGCCTTGCTGGTTTGGCCGCATGGCCCTGGGTATGAAGATGAACGACCTGTCAACAGCAGGGAATATGTATCGAGGTGGATGATCAGGGAGAGATATCCGCACTGGTTTATCTCGACGCAGAGGAGGGCGGTGATCTGGAAGCTTGGTGTATTGTTTCACTGGTATGCCAGGAAAGATTGTTGGCTTGTCCATAGTGCACAAAAAGACACGAATTTGAACATTTCCAATATGTTTTGTCACAGACAGTGCTCGGTTCGGCGGAGGAGTTTTCGATGTGCTGATAGAATGAGCCCGAAGATGAATACCATTAGGTCCACCGTTCGCAGAGACCGAAGCCTGAATGTTCCGCGGTGTAGGTTCGATGATGACTTCGTGCATATCATGCGTCCAAGGAGCATCGGTGGGCTCGAACGGTTGAGACATTTGGCTAAACACCATCAGCATCATAAGTCCTCGAAACATGTACCCTTAGAAGTAACTTACCTAGATGGAGCATATGGTCCCCCAATCCCAGGCCTGCCTCGACCTCGGCCTCTATTAAAAGGTCTAAATCCATTTGCAGCAGGTCCAGAATGGCGGTGATCATGCATAAAGAATGCTCCTCTGTTCGGAACAAATGCCGGGTCTGCATCTCGTCTCTTCTTGTATTCTTCATGCTCTCTCCGTCTTCGCTCATATGGGGGCTCTTGGGGCTGGTCCATTTGGGCTGTCGACTTCACTACTACCGGCGATGGCTCCTCTATCTCCAGGTCCTCTCGGAGATCTTCATAACGAACCTCTTCAACAGCCCCGTTTTGATCTGATATTCGAAGGCCATTCAGCATCATATCCATGTCACTAGTCCCATTCGTGATTTTTTGAGAGTCTTCCAGAACACCGTTTGCTGACCTCCCCTTGCCATCCTTTTGATGTTTTTGGCCATTGCCGTTGGTCTGCGGGAGCTCGGCGGAAACAATAGGAGAGGCATCGATCGTGCTGACTTCGTCGCCCTCTGGGGCATCATCCTCATCAGTTAACAGCGACCCCTCACTCAGCGAATCATCGTCGAGGTCTGCAGCATCAGGACTCCCTTCCTCATCGCCTTCGTCCTCAACCCGTCTCCGGAGGGCAGCTAAATCCTTCCTGTGTCGAGGAACCATGGCGAGGAAGTCTTAGGGCTGTCGAGCGAGATGACGGGTTGTCGGGCGAGCGTTGAGGATGGAAGGGGCAATACTTCTTGACAGGTCATGCAAGAGGTGGCGTTCCAGAAGGATTATCTACCGCCTGCGGCAATATTAAAAGAGTAGACGGTTGGCCCAGTAGGTATAGGCAGGGAGTCAGTTGAGATGGACGATGTCTGTACGCCGATGAGGGTTGGATGGAGGTCGAAGGTATTCGTGGTTTTGAGACGACTTAGAGGCTGATTTTGTCGAGGCTGGCCTTGAGACTCGCGGTTGAAAGCCGACAGGGTTCGTGCTTTCTCCAAAGTGCTACCGAGAACTAGGCCGAATTTGGCCACCCTACTCTAGCACCCTACTCCTAGGGTCGCGCATCAGAGAACCATCGCTTTTGGTTTGATAGATTTGGAGAGGCTTGTTTGTATTTAAACAGGAGAGAAGATGTCAGAATAGATGTCGCAGTTCCATGAGTCTCAACGAACAACAGACAAGGTCTCGCTTGTGGTAATTTTCGTCATAAAATTACAACAAAGATTAATTTGACGACAACCTCATCAGCCTTTCGAGAGAGAAAGGCTAGCAAACACCAAGTCTCAATACATTTAGTTTAAGAGGTTTGTCCAAGGAGGGATAGGAAGCGAGGCCAGCCTCCATAGCAGTGGTTCTCTAGGAGCCAGCAGAGCATCACTCCAAAAGACTGGCGCAGTATAGTTTAGACTTAGAGAAGACTCTGCAGAAATAAGACGCATGCACCTCCTTCTACTATCCCAACCTTTTCTGGTATTTATCTGTTATGTTTGCTGTTGTTAAATATAGCCTGCTGGGCCTCCTGTGCATCCTTTCTGTCCTCTAAAGGCTCTGAATTAGATAGAGCTATGGTGTAGCATTCAAGTTTGTTTCTATCGTCTATGCGCCCGTTTCTTATAAGCAGGTAAGAGAGCACTTTATGAGTTTCTTAGCACGCCAACAGATAGTGAGGGTCTTCTATTTTCCCGGCGATCAATGTTCTCTTCGCTCTTCAAATAACACTATTTTATAAACTTTTCGATTTTTCCTTGTTGATTTATCTAAATCCCGCAAGCTGAAAATTTGTACAAGCCAGCTCTTTATAGAATCTTTGACAACTCTAGTCTATTGGCTGCAATTTGAAACTAGACAAACAGAGCGTCTGCTCATAATTTCAAGTAATTCATTTTCGTACGAACAAGTTATCCTCAGCCGGATCAAAGTCCACAAAGCTTGCAAGTCCTTCACGTTTTATCCTCTGAAACTCAAACCGAATGACTTATATGACTGATTGTAATACTGCGCCCAATTAACTATCCTGAAACAATAACTATTTACTAAGTTACAAAACAATATTGTCTCTATAACAAGATTAGGCGGACCTCCATATTCTAGCCTAAAGTTGAATGCACTAAACCCTTCAAAGGTATCGTTTTCATTTAGATGGCTGGTTTATAGCGCCTTCGCACTTTTGACTCTTATGAACAATTGACTTTAACCATTTATCTCACAAATCTTGTTTTTGATCCGGACTTGTAGTACACTGTATGTAGCTTTGGAATCTCTCACTTACTGAACAAATTTACAGAATTTGGATTGCTTTCTCTAGCTAATTCTCGCCTTGCAAAAAATAAATCAGGTCACTCACAAGTCTCTCTATCGCATTACCTTTATTCTCGACTATTTCTTTCATCTCCTTGCACTTGTTTCTTCATCTGATGCCATCACATTCCTATAAAGTATCCATTGAGCTTTTGTTGCACATCGTCCGGTTACACCTTCCCATCCCGTGCTCCCTTTTTCAGAATAAGCGAAATGGCCCGTCTACACTCAGAACTGACAATTATTGCCGATTTATTTACAACTTGTTCGGGTATTCTTTCCGTCACGTCAAACCGTCTCGCTTTTTGCAACCAGTAAAGAGATTTGGGTCCTTGGAATATGTAGAATGGGTTTTGTTGCTTGCACACCATGTGGCGGCATTCGGGCATTATTTCTCCAAAGTCGTTCTAGATGAAAACGGCATCATGAACACCTACAGATTTCCAGCGATCCTCTATATCCATGCCCGCTCTAAATAAGTCAAACTAGCAGCTGGCTAATTACCTAAAATCAACATACGAGTACTTATTTAGACAACAGTTCATAAGCCCCCATAACCCCCTTCTTCCCCCCTACCCCTTGCTCTCTTTCACACTCTCTATGGACCCATCCCCGTAAGACCTATTCATCCCTCTGACACTTCTTACCACCTCTCCACGCCCTCATCATTCCATTTCCCAAATCTATTCTCGCGGGTTTGGCCGTCCACACCCTACTAAACCTGATCCACCCGCCTCTCCATTAACACCGACACCAACACCAACACCAGCGCCAGCACCAACGCCAACACTAACCTCATCTTCTCTTTGATCCCCCATCCCATTCAATCTAATCCCAATAATCATAATCCAAACAAACTATCGACGGGCAAATTCCACCTCGATTTCTTTTCAGTAAAACAAATTAGGAATACCCACTCGCCACAAGCTTGAAGAACTAAGTATCTACTTCGATGGCATCATCCTGAACACATCAAAAGAAACCTTCTTCTTTCTTGAAGGCTCAACCCGGATGCTGTGACGGATGGGGCATTGACTCAGTGTACTGTGATGCGGCTAACATAACGAGTACCAATCGCTAACTTAGCATCTCGTCCTACCTCGCTATATGCCATCCAAGAAATTCGACTTACAAGCTGTATCTAATCTTTGTAACAATCACTTATTACACTTAAATTAATCAGCTAGAATATCTCTAAAAAGTAGAATTAGAAAAAGCATGTCGTATTGTTACTTGGTTCCTGTGTTGTCTCTACTGTACTATTTAACTCCCAGCCATCGTTCACCCACACCCCCCCTTTTCCCTTCCCACTATTACCCATAGCAGAGCCAGCCATGAAAAAAAGCCGTACCCCAAGCGCCAGTTCCATTGCAGAACGTAAATGCGTGTACGTTGTGAAAAAAAAAGCAACGCCCTAAGCCAGCCAATATATACATGTTTCCACACAGCAGAATCCAATCTGCTGCTGCCCAAAGCCAAAAAAAGGGCTTGCCAGCCGTTTAAGTAAAAGTAGCTATATATGAGGTTGGAGGAAGGAGGAGGTAAATCTACAATATGTTTTGAAAATAGCCCGTGTTCCAAGGTCTGATAGCCAGTACAGGTGACATGTGTGGCAGAAAACCGGTGCCGTTAATACCAGGAAAGAGCGAAGAGGCTCTAGGGCGCTACTGCACCAAATTATCCATGTCTTTTACTCCATGCGCCATGCGCCGTCTGTGCTGTCCCATGTTGCCAGACTTTTCCTTACGCCCGAAAGCCGAGCCCCATGTTTTTACAAGGAAAGAAGGTTAAGAGTAACGGGAATTGACATCTTGACCGGCCATAGCCTGTTGCTGGCCGTTCATATGTTGTTGTTGGCTGTTCATGCTTTGCGCCATGCCATAAGGGTTCATTTGTCCAATAAACCCATTTTGAATCGCATGTTGCAAATTCGCTCCATTGATTCCATGCTGTTGAGAGACCGGACAATCCTTATGAGCAAGTAGCATTGTTTTCAGATTGACAATCTCATCTCTCATGGAAGAAACTTGCATCTGAAGATTGTCATTTTCAGCGGTGAAGGCTTCACACTTTTGTTGAAGATTGGCCAGCCATTGCTTCTTTCGTTGACGGCATTTGAGGGCAGCAACTCTAAATAAATACATGAGTATATAGTCACGACATATAATGATGACGACATACCTATTTCGCTCGAGAAAGTTTTTCCGCTTTTCCTCGTCTGTCATCTTCTTGCCATTGGCATTGTACTGGTCCTTAGACAAGTCTACCTCTTCCTCGACATCGGATTTCGGCTCCTGGGACATGGCTTTGCCATTGTTTCCTTTGGCTCTTTTGTTAGCCGCACCTTTAGCTTTAGTTCGTCCACCATTTCCGTTTGTTTGAGCTGCTTGAGGAGATCGTCTCTTCCGGGTTGAGTTGCCACGAGGAGAAGATGGCCTACTAATAGGTTGTTGTTCTTGGACGTCTTCAGACATTACACTTACACCACGTCCCGAATTGGTACTCATAGATCTGTTGTTACGGTGTCCCATCTGGGGAGAGGCGTTTGCTGGTTGTTGAACTCCCATCTGCATGCTTTGTGGTTGCATGGTTTGCGATTGCATAGACTGTGGGTGAGCGTGGATGGGCATTTGCACTACTTGAGAAGTACCCATGGCGTAGTTGGCTGTGGAACCGCCGCCAGCGTGGGCAAGCATGAAGAGACTATTTGCTGCGTCGTTTGGATCGTGCCGGTCGTATGGAATAGGGTTGGGAGGCTTCACGTCAGCACCGTTGCCAAAATCCTGAGGTTGCGATGTGATGTTCTGCTGCGACTGCTGTATTGATTCCCTTCGAAGGTGTGCTTGCGTGCTGGCTGATGCGTTGAGGGCGTTGAGAGCAGTACGATGGAACTCGAGCGTACTTGGAGTAGCACCACCACTCGGAAGAGAATTGAAGAGTGTGTTTGGGCTGGGTTCAGGAAACATGGATCCACCACCACCAGGCGTTAAACCTGCTTGATTGGACGTAGTCAAGCCGGACCGAAGACTAGACTCGTTAGGTGTAGGAAATCCTCCACGAAGATGGTGGCCGTCGCTAAAGTAGTCGGCGTCGTCTCTCCTCTGAGGGCCTGCAAGCATTGCAGGACTGAGCGGGCCTGCTCGTAAGCTGTTCCAGTAGTCTTGTCCTAATATACCAGCAGGAGAAGTCAAGGCTGCCACCGACGGAAGCTTAGTACCACCGGGTGTCTGTATGTTACCACCAGGAGTCTGTATGTTTGCGCTCATTCCTGGGGGGCTGCTAGCGAAGGAGAGTTCGAATGGGTTCGCTTCCGTTGAACGCGCAGCGAGAGAATGATGTTGTGAGAAATAGTCGGTGGGTTCGTTGGCAGTAGTAGTGGTTCGCGGCGGCGGAGGAGCGATGCCATTACTCAGTTTCTCGGCGTTCAACGCATCTTCTGGTTTCGATTCTAGCGCTGGAATCGAATTGTCCATGTCAGCACATGGCCGCATCCATTCTCAACAATTGCTCGGCGGGGGGGATCGAGATAAAGAGCATCAGAGACATACCTGTGGCATCTGGAATCTCGGGGGTGGATTGTACAGGAGAGTCGGTCTTGGAGTTTTTGCGAGACTTGTTCCCCATGGTCGCGGCGACAATGGGAGAAGACGTCGTGCGTGGTGTCGTGGCGCACTGTGACGACAAACTCTAAGTGAGGATCTGCAACTGTACAAATAGTAGCACGGTGTTCCTGGCTGTCGACCTATTAGAGATGTGTCGCTGAGAGTAAATGGCTGACCCAAGTGTATAGGTATGACGTGGGTCTCGAGACGGTCGATGACGAAAGGCTCTGCACACCGCGTTAACACACTGGTGCCCGTCGAGGGACCGTCTCTTCTGCAACATACCACTTCGAAAGATCAGCTCAACAGAACTTCGGCGAACACGATCACGACGGCTAGCAAATGTTGAATATAAGTTGGATAAGACGAACGAAGGGCGATTGACGCTTTTCTCCGAAGATGTGGAAGTCTCCGTCTCGATTCCAATGCGGTGGGTAGTGGGAAGAGAGGGAAGGATTTTTTGCCACCACTGGAGAAATGGCGATGCGATGGACGGGCCAGCCCCTGACAAATCGTCCTTCTCTCGGTCGAGGAAGCGTGCAAATAGCTCACGGTGAAGTCAATTCGAATCGATGCTCGAGGCGACAAGAAATTGTATGATGGCCGCGTCCGGGGAGCGGTGTCGTTGCAAAGGGTTTGCTTGTTCACTCGAGAAATGCTCAGTGACGTATTCCTGCGACCGGACACGAACGAACGAGCAGAACAGAACGGAAAACACGACGATCCTTTTACACTCTAGACGCTCCTCCGGCTTTTCGCAAGATGCGGAGAAGTTGTCTAAGCGCTTCTCTTCTCCGACGTGATGTCGACGGACCAGGTAATGAGGCTCTGCTGATATCGGCTTGGGACGCGGCGTATCTCGATATAGAATTTTGGGTTTTGTTTGAAGGAGGAGATATGAAAGATGACGCAGAACATGACGGCATCTGGGAAGGCGTTTTTGTATGTATGGGAAGACCGATTCCAGCCGTGTGCAGGGGCGGGCTGGGCCAATCAGACGGCGGCGGTTGTCGAAAGGTCACGTGCGGAATGAGGCGTGAGCAATGGGCCGATTGTCCGCCGAGACCGAGCTCCCCCCACTTTCGTCTGTCACGTGGGGCCGGTAGATATTCCGGTCCGGGACTTGAGTTGGATCACTTCGTAGTCTTGACTTGTTAAGTCCTGTCTTGTGTCAACCGATAGCAGCTTGAACACCCCAAGGTCAAGCAAAGTAACAAGATCCCGAGGGGAAGAAGGCGAGAGTTCGTTCTCTCAAAGCCCCCGATCGAGTACCGGGAGACATAAGTTGCGCATCCGAGCTTCAATCTCATGTCCCATATCATATAACATGAGTAGATCAAATCAGAGCCCTCTTTTTTTAAACAGAATCCAAACCACAGCCATCTAAACCTCATGTCTCTCAAATCAAAGCCCTCTTTTTTAAAGAGAATCCAAACCACAACCATTTAAACCTCCAAGCTCCCCTCCATAAGCCGAACAGCTGTCCCGCTCAACAGCACGCTCTTAATAGCACCTTCGTCTCCAGACCTCACAACCTCGACCGAGATGTCGTTTTTCCTCCCTATCTCCACGCCTTGTGTAAATGCAAACCTAAAAGGCCCTTCATTGGCCTTTTCCTCTCTGGAAGCCAACCAACACCCCAACCCACAACTCGCGCTCCCCGTCCCCGGATCCTCCGTCAAATCTGCAAACATCCTCGTACGATACCTCTTCCTCCCGAACTCATCTTCTCCCTGCGCAACGAAATACATCGTTCCCACAAGCCCCTCCTTCCACCCCTCATCCAGAGACGTAGGATCGTAACTACTGCTGAGATTGAGCTTGGCTTTCCCTAGAGTGACGAGATCGGGTAGCTCCACGAGAATGAAGGACATCCCCTTGACGATGGAGATGCACGGCGCAGGATGCGTTGTTAACTCGCTTTGGTGCGTGACAGTGTGTACGTGAAAGTCCTGCGGAACCTCGGCCTTCACATCCCCAGTCACGGAATCAGCAGAGATGGGAATCCGACCGGCCTTCTCGATGAGTGCCACGGCAGGTTGTCTCTGGATCTGGAGCAGGAAGTATGCGGCTCCAACTGTGGGATGCCCTGCGAAGGGAACCTCGGCCGCGATAGTGAAGATGTCGATGGTGGGCTCGGGGTTGAATTTTGCATCCGGGGGAGAGAGATGAAGGAAGATGATCTCGGAGAGGTTGAATTCAGCTGCGATCTTTTGCTTTTGTGTTTGTGTAAGAGAAGCCTTGTGAGAGGCGGGGACTTCGATCACGGCAAGTGGATTACCGGCGTAGCGGGTGGTGGTGAACACATCCAGGGTTGTGAAGGCGAGCTTCATCGTTGCTGGCTAATGACTATTTGTTTAAGAGTCGGTCTTATTAAGTAGAGCAGGTATGGTGATCTCTATGGAGCACAGAAAGCCTCAAAAAGGACCGCGCTTTCTAGTGTATTACGTGAGAAGATGGTTTAACTGCGGGCAAGGAAGCAAAAGAATAAAACGGGAATGGATACAAATTAGTGAAGAAGATGAATCAGCCTCGAAGAACAACTCGCGGTGAAATATCTCAAGGTCTCTTAATTGATATTCTGTAGGAAAGAGGTATAAAATTATGCTATTTTAAGCCCAAAAGTGGGAGTCGTGCCGGTCTCGGCTAAGCTCCAGCCAAAAAAATAGTTTACCAAAATAGGCAAGGGGAAATATGAGATGTCCACTGAAGCGTCAAAACTCATGTAGGACTTTACGAAAGTTATGGCTTATATTGACTTCTACTCACCTATACAGTTCTCTCACATAATCTGCTGTTCATCTATAACTTCGCCTCACCTTCAACCCTCCTAACCCTAAATCCATGTCTCGGTGCATGTACTCTGATCGCCCTGTCCTCTATTCTCTTCTCCACTATGACCCCCCCTTTACCGAGACCAACCAGAACTCCCTTATCCTTATGATTAACACCCGAATCCGTCGGAAACACTTCAACCACTTCTCCCCTTCTCAATCCATTTGGCTCATTTCCTGCTACCTCCCCCTCAGGCTCGACAAACTCAGAACCAAGAATCTGATTCCTTGCTTCATCGCCGGAAAGTGTTTTCAGTTTACCGACGGCAAGAGCAGCGGCCCGGACAGCGGAATCGAAGCGGGAGATGTAGGCGAAGAGTTTGGGAAATTGGGTTGCGGAGATGAGGTCAGGTGGGAGGGCACCCGGGAGAGTAGTGAGCCAGTGGAAGGGCCAAATAGCTAGGGAGATATCTTCAGCTCCTTCCTAATTGTAGAGGACATGAGGGAGACAATCAAAGAGAAGGAAATTGAAAACAAGAGCTAAATAGCCCCCTGAATTTGCTGCTAGAGCATGAAATCCACTAGGACAACACTTCAAAGCTTGTAGCAACAAAAAGCAAATAAGGAAGGAGACGATCTCAAATAAGAACTCGCCTTCAATATCAGCTCTCGTCGGCCCTTCATTCTCGACCAATAGCCAACTTCTCCCATCCCCTACCAAAAAATCCTCCAGCCAACCCGCCCACCTCTCAACATCCCTTAGCGCCTCCTCCCTCCCTTTCTCCCTCTCTTCCTTCCCCATCCTCCTCCCCGCATAATCGTCTCGATCCCTCCTAAACCCCTCATCCTTCAACAACGGTAGATGGCTCGGTATCAACATCGCAGCCTTACTGAAAACCCCTCCATCCACCGTCCACGACTCCAGCAGACGCTCGATAAACAGGCAAGAGGGATTATCAGGCGTGAGCGCGGGGTGCGCGCGAGAGGGCGGGAAGAGACGATCGAGGGTTTGGAGGATGAGACGCGTGTCGAGGTAGATGTCTGAGCCGATTGAGAGGATGGGGATGCGGCGGTAGGAGATAGAGAGGGAGGTGAGGTCGGGACGGGGCATGGTGGGGGGTTGTAACTGAGGATCTGTTGTTAGCTTGGGCATGGAGTGACCCCTCGAGTTGGAAGCAGTTCATACGCATTGTGAGTAGGGGATTCGGCGGAGGTTGAGATACCATACTACTCTGCTCTTGTTAGTATTTACGGTTTGCTCTGGAGGAGGCTTGACAAAACCTTTTTGCATATGGTGAGAAGGTGTAGTAGAAGAGAATGATTTCTTTATTTGAACCCATTTCGACCTAATTTTTACATGAGCTGGTTAAGGATATGCAATTGATAAATACAAAATAGTCAGATAGTGTTGTTTGAATCATGCTTGCCAGACATAAGTAACGTCCTTGTCGTCATCCATGTCGGCGGCGCCAAGCTGCAACTCCCCCAGACCTCGGCACTACCCCACATCACAAGCGAGCTACCCTCCTTTATTGACGCGGCGATGCTTGTGCTTAGCTGCACATCTTACCGTGCCGTGTCTATCAAACAATATACTTTATATAAACAATGAACATACTGCTTCTTCCCTCCCCTCACGCCCTTCCCTCACCCCCAGAATATCATGCGTTGATCTTTCCCAAAGCCAATCTACGAAAACCCCTGTGTACTCGGCTTGGTTGGCCAGCCCCGGCAATGCACAGCGCTTCCCCGGATTCTTGGAATTTCACTCGGTGATGAAACCGGACTAGCTCGTAACGTGACCCCCGCATAAGCCTGCGAATCGACTTGACGGAGAACATTTGTGCTGTTAGGCGGCATAAGATGGCAAATTCTCTTCGTAATCCATGCTAAATACGAAACACATCTTATGATTATTCTTGTTCTTGCTCTTGTTCTTGCCCTTGCGTTCTTTGTTGGAAAACATACCCGGTGGTAAAGGTCACTACTAATTCGCCACTTCTCGTGTGCATTCGGAAGGCAGAAGTCCGAGATGTCTTCAGATTCGAGTCATCGAGGCTGGACATCCCGATGGATGTACAGCAGTCTAGCCTTACTTTCTATGAACCAATCTCCCTTCTCCTCGGATCCCCTTTCGGAATATGTAGGATTGCGTTCCTGATTTGCGTTTGCGCCCTTGTTCACACATGCGACTCCCCATAGTAGGGTAGATTTATTGTTTATTAGTTAGGAGTCATTCAAAGATTTGTCTTAATGCAAAGATAAGTACACAAATGATATAGTGCGAGGCGCAATGTTTTACACACTGGTATTTGCATAGTGACGATTGCATTATTATCGAGCTATTAAACACTCCCGCTATAAACTCGCTCCTTCTAATGCTTCAACGCACCCAGTTAATGAAACCGCCAAAGTAGTATCTTAGTAAAGGAATGCCCTCCTAATCTGAGTAATCAGCCATATGATACCCAAGTCTCAAACCAAATAGGCCCCGTTTTCCAACCCAACTCCATGCGCGCGAGCGATAAGTGTGCCGTAGACCAATGTATACTTTAGATCCCATTTCTCCCATAACACCATACCAAAATGAAGCAAAATCAAGCCTAGGATGACATCGACAAGATCACTCTATCGTGAAGGGCTCCCGGTGCCCTCGATGATCCGATATCCATCACGTGCTGTGCCATGATGGGCCCTGATCGATTCATCCTCCTCTATTCCACACATACAATCCCCCTTCGGCTTTCCAGGACTAGCCTCTATCTCCGTATACCACAAGCGGTGCTCCAACTCTCCATGGGGAAATTGACGGGACTAGGTGGTGGTGGGGCAGGAGGTGCGTAGTCGTTCTCACTGCTTCGCGTAACGAGCGAGTATGGAGATTTTGCTTTCATGTTTAGGGTGCTGGAAAGGTAGAGATTGACGTCTTTTCCGAATGTGGAGTTTGTGAGGATTGGGGAGCAGCGACGCGGAACGGGGCTTGCCAGTTGGGGTTGTGATTGTTGAGGCATTTTGAAGATCTGCTTATTTGTTGGAGGCTTGAAATTGAGGATGGGAATTTTGGTCTTGTTTTCGATATTTAAAGCCGACGGTGTGAGTAAAAACAACTTTGATAATTCCTCGATCGCACAAACTACTTGCTGATAGTTTGCCGGAAATATTACTGGGCCAAGAGTCAGTGGCATGACTTATACAACTCGCATACACGAGCTGACCAGCAACTTACTCAAGGCGTGCTACCAGACTAACTGGATGGTATGGCTGTGACTGCGGAAGGATTCTCGAAAAGGATTCTCCGATAATGAGGCGTAACGATAATACAATTGCAGAACACTTCTTTTGAGATTCGGTCTGACAGCGGTGTCACTTACACAGAAAGTACGAAGGCGTTCAATTTGAATCAAAAGTCGGCGTGTGGAAAGATGCTAAAGAACGAAAGGAAACGGGACGCCCACGGCATTTATCTCATTCTCTCATCCCCGTCCCAAAAAACAAAGGAGTGTCAGACAACTCATCCCTCCGGACAGCCGTGCCTATCCCAACCTGTCGTGTTTGAGCCCAGCCCAAAGTCGCATCTGCGAGCATTCCATCCAGCTTGAACCGGCCCTACCTAGCTTCCTTGCAAGTAAAAGCAGACAACAATGCACCGTCATCTCGCTCTAACCCAACCCAGCACGAAGCCGCTCGCCCCGGAATTTCCATCCACATCAACCGCCCCGAGCGGAACCCCAGGCTTTGGGGAGACAGGGCGCTCCCTGAAGAGCGTGGGGTTACCGCTACTGAGACATGACAGGTCTGGGGTTTTGGCTTCTGCTTTGCTTCCTTCCAACTGCTTCCGCCGGATGGGAATCCGATGCCCTGGCCCTCTCTGCCATTCATCCACGGGGAGATCTCAATGCGAGAAGAGAACACAGGAGATATACTTGGGGATGCAATAGCCACTTCGACACGATAGCATCAGTGGATGCCGTTGGTCCGCGTCGTTGAAGCGGTGAGGTGAGATAGGCAGAAGTGATTTCCAAGCTCGCCAGACGGCGCTCATATTCCTCACCTCCCCATAGATCCATCCGACCCGAGCGCGGTCGGTGATACCAACTAAGCCTTGGAAGGCGACTGGTAAGTGACTCCTTTGTTTGTAGCCGGGGGGAAGAGAGAGCTGTGATGCCTAGTGCCGATTCCGGGAATGCGACTTTGTTTGGACGAAAAGATGAGACATCAAACGTTAAGATTCTTGGAAGGGGGTGGGGGTTCATCTGGGGATGGGATGGGATGGGTCGCTGTTCCGTACGGGGAATGCAGACGACCGGAGTGCAACCTGCTATCGATCGGATTTTAGGATTTTATATTATTATATTGTACTACCCCAAAAAATCCCCTCGAGACCAGGGTTGTTTTTGCCCCAAGAAGGAAAGGTCATAGTGCTATAATATAATATAATGCACTGCAATTCAGCATCTACTGCATGACAGTATATCTCACAACGCCTTGGTTAGGGCAAGGAAATTCGAAATATATATATATATATATATATCTGCGCCAGCTCATATGGATTCGGTGGATACTGGAGGACGCAATCTTCCGTCTCCTTACTCCGGACTTCTCAGCTCAGCCTGCTCTGGAAGTATCTCGGAAGTATCACACATAACAACCATTCGCAAAGCCGCAGTCTCAGTCTCATCTCCACGCCCCCTGGAGCGGGCACTCCCTGTCGGATACGCATTTTTCAAGCCAAACAATCCACCGGTGTCTTACGAAACCCAAAACTCAGCAATCAGCGGTGTTTAGTTCACCCAACGGCTCCTGCTCAGCGTTTCCGTTCGACTCTATCTAAGAGAGGCAGCGTGTCCTCACCGCGAAGCTCCCTAGTTTACCGACAGCGGAGTCGGGATAGGGAGGGCCGCCATTTACCAACCGCCTAAAAGGATGGTGAGATCTCGGGTGTATCTTTCGTTATTAGGATAGAAGGGCGATGGAAGACGATGGAAGTCGAGGGCAAAGGAATAGCGCCCTTGTGCAAATTTACCGGTGGCTTGTTTTGATCCTTTGAAATGAGCTGTTCGTGTATCAAGACTCGGGGGAAATACTTGTCGTCTTCGTCAGTTTGCGTGACAACGGATGAACTTTAAGAAGCTCTAGATAGATAGCCTCTGGAAAGGCTGTCCCAGCCCTGATTACCCCAGATTTGACGTGAGGGTTTTCCACCCTAGCAGCGATCGTGTTAGATATAGATTTGACTTCAGCAATAAGTCTTACAATCACTACATATAAATCGGCGATTCCGAGCTCTACATTAAGCGCTCGACAGTTACCTTTCCCCGTCCTATTATCCCGTTTCTGTATCGTAGGTCATTATTCTCAAAGTAATAAAGCAATAGTCAATCAAATCTGGGGTTGAACAGAGGAATGTAATATTAAGCAAGAGTTGCCAGCCCCCTCGCGGATCAAGCTGATCCTATCAAGCGTCCCAAGCAATATCAAATGTCAAGCGGCAACATGAAATTTCATCATGCGAATCACAATACTTCCGTACTAATCACTTCTTGCTCAAGGATGAGTTGTTTGCGATCACCCTTTGTTCAACCACCCCAACCGCCTATCCTCCTGCCTAAATGTAATTCCTATTACCTTCATAGTTGCACTCCACCGTGTGAACCACTTCATGCGCCGCCATCCTACTCGCCATGCGTGTCAATCGATACCTCGTAACCTCCCGCACCCAACACTCATCCGTCTCTCTTAACCCCGAATCACACGCTCCCAACGTACCTGTAACACATTGGGAAGCCATACCTCCTAATTGGGCCTCTTAAGAACAAACCGGGGATTACAAGTCAAGGTTCGGAAAGAGGGTGTACCACTCGGGAACATCATTGGGATCTGATATTAAGGGATGAGTTGTCGTCTTTGCACGGCATGATAAACGCAGGGTGTAAGCAGATCGACAGGATTGGAGGTCGGTACCTGAATTCGAGGAGGTTGTGGATTTGACTTGTCTCTTCTCACCGAGGGATCGAAGGTTGTAAACCATCCCTATCCACCTATCCACCGCCTTGGGACTGGCTCTTTTCGCAAGAGCCACACTGCGCTACAACGTTTAACATCAGAGATCACACAAAAAGATCACTTCACAAATACACACGACAAAGTTCCGTTTTGGTTTATATCTTATATCACTGAATTTCTAATGTTTGGCTATCTAACTCATGTAGCCCACCCAGCCAGAGGAAAATGCCATCCATGCCATGTCCGTCCATGCTATGATGGTTCTCGCGCCATAAAGACATCAAAATCTCCTCCAATCCACCCCGAAATGCAAATGTTTCGTAGTAGCCCTCAACTCCCACAACGCCATGCAATGCCATATATACTCAAATCTACCGAATGCCATACCACGTCCATGTCGCGGATGAAACATATCTCTCTATGCCTCGATTTCCTTCCTACCATGCCAAATAAGAAAATTCGTAAGTCGTACCCCAGTTCCACAAGAGCTTCTCGAGTTCAGAGACAAAAGAAAAAGTAAAAGTCGGTCAAAGATGCGAGGCAAGAGATTCCTCACAGCTCTTTGAAATCACTCGGCCGCGCCCTCTTCGCCCTGCCTTGATGCCGATGTGGATTAACTGGTTTCCGAAAATATGCATTATCCTCTTCGTTCGGCAACGGCTCCGCAAAAACCGTCTTCTGTTGATTTGGGAACCCGGTTGCTGCACCCCCTCTCCCTATGCCCGCTCCGCCTCCATTCCCATTCCCATTCATATTCATATTCATATTCATATTCCCCATCCCGAAATTCCCACCTCCACCTCCACCTCCAGCAAACATGTTCTGATATCCGAACCCCATCATGGGATTCATGCCCATCATACCACCCATCGGCATGTTGAACCCGTTCATCATATTCATGTTAGAGAATCCGTTTGGGAAGAATTGGTTAGGAATATTCATAGGATTAAATTGAGCCATGTTGGGGAAAACCCCAGGCATCCCATTCATCATCTGCTGCTGCTGCATCATAGCTTGTTTTTGGGCTTCCTGTTGCTGCATAGCCTTTGGTCCTTTAGGTATCTTCGGGTTTTCAAGCAATTCTTCGGCGGGACGCTTCTTGGATTTTAGGGCCGCGGCATCACCATTGACTGGCACCTTTTCTAGTACGGGGGTTGCTGTAGATTTTGGAGGCGATTTGGCCGGCGACTTGACGTGAGGAGTTGGCGATTTGGACTTAGCCTTCTCCAAGACGGCAGTGGCAGCAGCAGGAGGGCTCTCGGGTTTTACACTTGGACTTTTGGATCTTTCCTTTGCAACAGCAGCTTTCTTCTCATCCTCGTATGCTGTGACCTTCTTAGCTGTCTCATGATCTTCTATTAGATTATCCATCAAAACCCCTTCAGTCTGACAATTAGGACAAACGAGATCGTTCTCAATGAGCGCATTGGTAATGCATTCACTGCAATATGTCTTCTCACAACACGGCGTCTTCATTGGATCTAAGAATATTTTCTTGTCGATGGGGCACTCCAGCCCTCTAACCTTCAATTCCACATCACCCGCCTCAGCTGCCTTCAGCGCAGCAGCAGAAGACTTCGTCTTTGCTTGAAATTGTTCCCAGGACTTCTTATCTGGCTCAGCAATTACAAACTGGCCTTCCGCATTCACCATGATACCTTGCATCTTTGACCCCTCCGTCCCATCCCCTGGCTGTAAATTGGGCTTCTCGACAGTCTTCAAGAATGATCTCGGGATGCCGGTTGTGCGCTTCAACCGTGGCTTGGTCTCGAAATTGGGATCGTCGTTGGTTGGACACTCCTTGATATAGTGGCCTGTCTCTCCGCATCGGTAGCAGACGTAACCAACCGGCGGTTCGTTATCGGATGTTTTCTTGTGCGTAACATGGACCTTGGTTTGCCTAGATATGTTAGTAATTATTGGCGTGGCCAACCTCTAATGACTTACTTGGCCATCTCTTCCTTCGTCTGCTCCCATTGCTCCGACTGTGCTTGAAACATAGCTTGTAGACGCTCTTCCTCGCTCATTGCGTTATTCATCTGGCCGATGCCGTTGTTTGTAGGTTTCATAGCCACTTTTCCGTGCTCCTTGCGAGAGGAATTCTTGGAGTTAGTTGGCATTTTGCCGGTCATATACCTTGCGGCTCTGCCAGCACCTTTCTTCATAGCGGGTAACCGGCGCGCAATGACGGTTGTGCCACGGGAAACGATTGCGGTATCATCATCGTATTCTGTATAGGTATCAGCGTTCAAAGCACTGAATGAATAGCTATGGCATATCAGGAATGCTCACCTTCTTTATCATCGTCATTAAAAATCGATAAATCAAAGTCGCCGCCATCCCCTAGACCACTCTGGATGATAATGTCGCGCTTTAGTTCAAATACAGAGATACCAGTACCATCAAATGCAACCCTGGAAGGCTCCTTTTGGGATTTGAATTTGAAGAACACGGAAGACGACATGATCCTAGTAGGACAGTGACAGAATAGATAGAGCTGAGGTTGTAGGAAGTGAGGACCCAAATGATTCCCGACAGATGATGCTTTCTGGACGCACTTGGCAAAGCAATAAAGTGCCCAGCAATCAGTTTCGATGGACAAATGAAGGGGACAGTAGATGGTGAAATGCGACCGTTGCGATATCAGGATTCTTCTTCTTTTTCCGTTCAAGAGAACGAGGTGAAATCAAAATCTGATTGCGATCACTGCAGATAGCTCTGGTGATACAGAAAGCCCTGAAGAAAAGGAAATGATGTACAAGATTGCAGAAGAACTGCGATATGCGACGTCTTGAGATTGTCAGTCTCCTCCACTGCTAAACAGCACAGCTCGACCACCACCAAGCAACCACGACTCCAGCCTTGTTATTCCACCACCAGATTTCAGTCCTTCCCCTGTTTAAATACAGCAACAACTGAGATTATGACCGCATAGAGGTGCTCTCCAAGCTAAAGTTGATGTTTCGTTGATGTATCGGACGTGGCGATAGGTGTGAGGATGAGGATGATGCAAGAAGATGAAGAGACGGAGAAGCGCTTGAAGGCTTTGTACAGAGGCGCTGACAAATAGCTTACTCCCGCTAGTACTAAGAAGGGCTAGTATACCGTATATCACATGCATCTATCAAGGCTATGCCCGCTTTAGTCATGATACACCAAAAAGGTAGTGAACCATTAAACTCCTTAGAATTCATGGTCTTGCCTTGCTATAACACTCTGTCGGCTCGTTAAGGGCCACTTCTTCGATATATCGACAATCATTTAATGCCCTATCTCACATGGTTGTGGAGCCGTTCCTTTGGCCCTTCCCCTTTGTATTTGTCGGAAGTTTATAAGCTGAACACCAAAACGGCCGGCGCTAATATCAATATACATTGATTGCCCTTAGAATAACTACACAATACTGATAAGAAATGAGCGTATCAGACGATACTTTAAGTAGGGAATACTCGACTAGATTGCCTTCTATAACATAAGGCATATCAAGGCTATTTATCGTGTTGAATAAGTGTCATGGTTTGTCAATGTCATTACGTGGATTCTACAGCGATATTTGGGTATCTCCCTAAAGGCCTATTCCCGTCCCTTGCTACCCTCTGCAGTCACTGCTTATCACACATATAGGTACTTGGGGTTAGAGAAGATTTGACAAACTCTCTCCACGACAGCACGACAATAACCTAGAGAATCATGTATATACGTAAGCACAAAGAGGCATCTATTCACATCAAACTGTTGCCCATCCCATCTAGAATCCGTACGTCCAGCGACACAAAGGATTGTAACGATCTGGTAACCAATCGTCGCCATGAAGATCAGGAAACCCTTTACGCCCATGTCGCTCATCGTCATAGTCCTTAAAGCGCTCATTTGCAGTAGGTACGGTATATTCTAACATCGCGTCAACATTCACATTGACTATAACGCTGTCCCTCCGCGACTAGCGTATCATGGCCCTTGTCCTTGAAACCGAGGGTTCATCCAAGATATTCATAACCGTATTGTATGTGTGCCCCGCCCACTTTCCACCGCCCTCTAGCCGGAATATCTTCCGCCCACAGGATTCAAATTCTTCCTTCGCTTCGCAATACCAAATCTCGGTAACAGGAGGCTTTAATAAATTAGCTTTGTGTTGTTTCTAGGCTAGGCTTAAATTTTCAAGAGTAACGAGACACGTTTCGAATCAATAGGAATAGGGAGTAAAGTATAAAAATAAAAATAAATAGGTGTTACTTTGTATTGGTATCATTCGCCGCCAGCTTGCTTCCTCCCAGGCAAACCTTGGATCCTCGGTGGCCTTTTTCCAATCGAACTCCATTATTTTCGAGCTCTCAGGCCAAATTGGCGGAGGTATCCGTTCATTCCCATAGCAAAAATTCTCCAGCTCGTTCTCATCGCGTTCGGAAAGAGTGTCTTCTGGGCCCAAGTCATAGCAACAGTCATAATCGCTGATCATATCCCATTCCAGGCCCCAGTCGCAGTTATGTAGTAGCGTGTTGAGATATTTGTAAAAAGAGGGATTCATAGTCCAAGGCCTTTCTGGATCTTCAGATCTTTCGATAGGCGAAAGGTAAAGCTCCTTCTGGATTTAGCTCAACAATTATTAGCGACTCTATCTCTCAACTCGTAGAGCACGTTGTAAAGTTAAAGAGAGTATAAAACAAACCTGCAATTCTGGATCACATGTCTCCATGTTCGACTGACACGCTGTGAGTGGAAGAGGTCAAATAGGTCACTGTTGTCCCAAACTCCCAAGTCATCATCGTAGCGGCCGACCATAAAGCAAAGGATTATCTCGAGTAGCTCTGTTGTGCCTAAGACTTGGCTTGCGGCCGTTTGTTGGCTCGGAAAACTACTAGACTGGTCCATGGCAGAGGGTGAAGAGGGTCTTGTTTGGATCGGGTGGAGGGCAATGAGAGATGGGATACGGACCACCACAAGTATATACCAGTATATGCCCACCTGGTGAGGGGCTTGTGCTGGAGCTTTCGTGGTGCCTTGGGAAGGTGGAGCAATATGCCCTTCCGTCCCGACGGTACGGCCCGTGCTTGATACACCCTGTCTCGCCTATTCACAGCTTCCATTGCATCAAAATTCTCTGTAAAACACTACAAGTTGCGAAGTAGCTCATCCTCTTCTTTTTTTTTTTCAACATTTTACTCCCTTCTCAAGTGTTGGACTAGGCCTCCATCAGATCAGCCTGTCTTGACTACGCCTTTGTGTGTGCCTCGCCCACTTTAGAAATGATAACCGGCAGCCCCAAAAGAGGCCATATATGGGGCTCACATTACCGAGAATTCTCAGGGTGCCCTTGGTTGTGTTCTGAAGCCATATTTGTTGCCAGTTTCTATCTCTTTTGGTTCTACCTTCTGACTCCGTCCAAATTTACGAAGTCTTATTCCAAGTTATTTAGTACCGTCTCACGAGTCAACTATTGTAGAGATTCCGACGCCCTCTCTTACGTCTTCTAACGCCTCTCAGGGCTAAGCTATTAGACTTGGCAATGTGTTAGTGGTCCCATTAAAACCCATTTACTCCAACTCGAAACAAATATCAAAGTACTTCCTATCGGCCTCGTTGGAGGGGTTAGGTATGCACTTTTCGGATTCTGCTTGTCACTCTGCTTAGAATATTGCATGCTAGTGAGCTACGTCTGCTAAATGTTCTCCCTTCTTTTTCCGCCAGGCTCGCCCTCGGGGTTTAGCCACTTCAATTTCAACTGCTGCTCCTACTATGCACCAACATAAAGAATCCTATTCCAACTTCGACTGGCCCTCTACTGCACCTTAACTCATAAAATCTGCAATCGTCTGCCTTGTGGGCTCTAGGGATTTATTCATTCTCAATCCTCTGAAGGAGGCATCCTCCATCAAAAATGGTTCCTAAAATATGGCGTAATGAAGTTGCAGTAGGATGTGAAGGCTCGATTCCAGCGGGCATGGCTGCTAGTTCTACTTTTATACCAGTAGATTATCACTCGTTGAGACTATAAAAGTGCTTTAGCAGCACGATTTCATCCTCATTATGTTTAAGTATCCTCTCATTGTACCATATATTGCCTCTTCATAAACTTAGCAACTATGTTACTCTTAACCCCTTTTCTTCGATCTTGGGTTTTACTATTCTCTCCACCGCTATACCTATAAATGATTACAGTCTTAAGTTAGGAATCAATTCAGTTACTAGAAGAACCGATATCCAAAGAAAAAGGGAAAGGGAGACCAGGGAGTGGAAATACCCTAGTGCCAAACCCCGGCGGAAGTTCAACAGCCCTTGGTGGTATTAACACAAGTACAAAGCACCTTACTATCTTTGGTACCACATATAACAGCCCCTTATACCCAAGTTCGCCAAAACCTGGTCGGGCGACCAAAGAAAGCATTCTCCAAAAACCCCCAGGCCTTCATGGGGTGTACATTGGAAAGCCTTCAGAGAATGAGGTTGAGAAAGTGATTTGTGCTAAAGACCAAGAACTCAATAGTAAGTCAAGGTGATTAATGCTTGTTGACCAGCAGAGAAACATCTAAGACAATTAAATCCGAAAAAGGAATCGTCTTTAGAGATAATGATATAGATATCAAAGCAGCTTCAGATGCCAAGTCACCAGATGAACGCCTTGAAACTGTGTATAGAGCAACGAGGGTGGAGTCTTATCTCCTCAAGAAGACTAAAGGTTTCTATGATACAGTGGATGGGATATTCACTATTCTCCTCAAGTTTGACGCCGATATGAAAAAGGCTGTCGACGAAGGCAAGGACAGGATCGCGACGGATATGGCGAAACTCAACCTCGACCCATCCCTAGAGAAACTAGCAAAAGTACTAGAAACCCCGAAAAAGTCTATACCTGGTACATCTAGCAGGCCAATGAGAAATATAACCAAAAAACCCGACCCAAATTCAGCATCAGAAGCTCAGATCAACGAGGCCGCAGGTCCAGCCACTGCGATAAAGGAGATAGAGACCCCTATCAAACAGCAACAGAAGCAGCCTGACCGCGGGCGATGGGGAGATCAAGTTAAACCTCACAAGGCTCCATCTTCTAAACACAGTGGTCCGTGAACAATGGCCCCGAGGGAGGCCAAGCTCGCTCTTTCTTGGCACAAACTTCTCACAGGCCACCTCCCAAGGGTAGCAAAATGAATTACAGACTACGCGGCAAAGGTTGCTAAAGAGCAAATTTCGAAGGAGGAATTCAAAAAGTGATCGACGGCAGAAAAAGATAAATGGACGGCAATTTCCAACTTTCGGCCTACCTTTCCCGATCACCTGAAGAGTCAATGCAAAGTTTTCACTACAAAGATTTCAGTGGCATCAACACAAGGAAAAGCCGATAGAAAGGCAGGCGGACAGGCTTGTTCAGGTAATGCTAACCAAGCTGGTCCATCCAATGTACAAAAAGACAGAAAAAATGGGAAAGGCGGGAATGATGGCAAGAAAAGCATAAATGCGGCAGCTACAGCGCCTGAAAAGAACCACTAGAGCTGTAGTAAAAAGTGGTCAAAAGCACTTGCTGGTGTTTTAATAGTAGGATAAGTACTAGGTGGGGTTTGATAAAAGCAAGAGGAGTCGGAATATAGGTTTCACGGTATTTTAGCGTTTGGGGGTTTTGGTTTCGGTTGCTAGATGGGATAAAAGTAGAAGTCGGAGGGGCGACACATAGGCTATCTTGGCATTTTGTTTTTGATCTGGTAACTGGGTGAAGAGCAAAAATATCGTTAAGTTTTGATTTTCAATTGGTTAGAATGCTCAACGGATATTTCAAAGAACATGCAGACGCTTAGGCGTAGGTACTCATCGACTTTGGAAAATTTTTAGACCAGATGAATTGAGATATTCTCTTATGTCCTAGTTGCAATCATTAGGTAAACTAAGTCGTTTTTATATTTTCATAGCTACGTAGAAAGCTTTACTAAGTCTATTCGATTTCGCTTAGGCCTGTGTGACGGGATATATTTCCCACCTCAGATACCACATTAATCAACGACGCTACCCTTCTATCAATGTTACGTTTTCTTCAAAGGAAATTTTCATGGAGATAGCAATGTTATACCATAGACTTTTTTTGTTCCTATTGTCTTTATATATTAAGTGTATAAAAGTCTACATATTCTGCTACACTAGGATATATTTATAAGGTAATATTATTCACGCTCTAATCAGGTCCCGGTTTAGATGTTAAGTAGGTTCAAACCTTCTAATAAGTGTTAATCAAAGCATCTTCTATAAAGTCCCCTTTTTTCTTCTTGTTAGTGAGCGAGGGGTCATCAGCTGAGGGAGTCATGGAACCTGGGCTTCGCGGAGGAGTTGGCGCATTTGCGAATTTCATAAACCTAGTAGTCGCAACTCTTGGGACTTGATTCCAATTTTTATTCCCCGCTTGATCACCGGCACGAAGAGGTGCAAGGTGCCCAAGTGGTAGCATCAAGGTTTCTCTACACAATGGATATCCACCCCCACTAAAACTACCGATAAAGGGTAATATTTTGTACGCCGTGCCAGGATTCATCGCTAGCCAGAGTACCACATGCTTCTTTTAGCCCCAGCTAGCTAGGATGTGAGTTCTCACGAACAGGATGTTGAAGACTTATATATTAGTTCGGTTCACAAATGCTCTCTTTCTATGTCATTATCTATTTTCTTCTAAGCTCTCCATCAGCCTCCGGCTATTTCTTCTGATTCAGCGTGTATGCTATTGCATACGAAGCAGTGTAAAAAAGAATATGCAATTCCAAGTCTAGCCTAGAATTATGATGTAAATAATTAGAGTAAACCTCTCTCTCCACGCATTAAGTAGAGCCACTAGTGAAAACTTGGAAGGACTCAAATCTTATTATCACTACGCAGTACATAAGAGTAAAATTTCAACAAGGACAAATATTTTGCTACAAATTCGGCCTCTTGTATTATCATTTGGTAATTATTGTAAGAAGCCGAAGAGTCCACACTCTTTGTAGTTTTTGTATATCTTTACAACGTTTCGGAAACGTTCAGCCGTTCACGCCGTTCTAAGGCGGACTTTAAAAGGGAAATTGGCAACTTAGTGATGGGGGATCTTATAGAGGGAAATGGTGGTCGAAGGTACAATCGATGATCGAAGAGGATGATTTGTAGAATGTCACTTTAACCACCGGAATGTTTTGGATTTGGTTACAAACAGGCTTTTCTGGAGGAATGAGTGACTTCAGTTTTAGTAACACTCGACGGACCATCCAAGTAGACCACACACTTACTCTATTAATGAATATATATTGCCCATGTGCTATTCATATAGGGTATATTTGCTAATGAACCAAGACCAAAATATGCCAGCCATAAAGTGAGAATTCTAACAGGAGTAAGAACATTGAACTCTCGTCTACCAATTACATTTATTACTTCTAAATACAAAACGCCTGCAGTCATGTTGTGTTCCTAGAACCTTCGTGTCGGGGGTATATAGTTATGCCTATCGTTACCAAAATCATAAGTCGTACGTTTCTCGTTCCTCTTGACACCATTCTAAACCATTAACACACTCCTTAAATTATAATTACCGCCTCCCTCTACGCATCTTCAGCCTCGGCCTTCTTTCTACTCGCAACCCTTCTACTCCTTTTCTTCGCCACAACCTCCCTATCCCAAACCCCAGCGAACAAATCATCACACTCATCCTCATCCTCACTATCAAACACCACAACGTCGCCCTCTTCCTCCGCGTCTCCATTATCATCTACCTCGACCCCCCCAGCATTTTCCCAGCTCACCCCTAAAACAACCCTCTTCATCTCTAATATAAATTTCCCAATCTTATACTTTTGCGCCGGCTCCTTCGCATCCACGTACTTCCACCCCAACACCGTGCCGCAGACGGCGCAGCTCACATCTGCCACCACGTGTGCCCCCGTGAGCAACTCTCGGTTTGCGGAACGGCCGGTTCTAGTATTGGTGAGATCCACGGGTTTGGTGGGGGGAGGGGGGACCTTTGTGCCCGGGCTGGAGGGGGTGTACGGTGGGGGGGAGACGAGATAGGCACGGCCGTGACGGCCGGTGAAGCCTTTGGAAACGATTTGGGAGTCGAATGCTATGTCGGACGAGCAGGAGAGGCACTTGAGGGTGTTGGGATGGGCACGGGTCAGGGCTGGCAGGTCTGGTTTGTATATCTTTCTGGGGGTAGTTGTCGAGATGGGAATAACCTGGGAGCTTGGGGGAGAGGAGCTGGGTGTTGTGGTTTCAGACGAAGTTCGCGAGCTGCTGAGAGAGGGGACGGAGAGTGCGGATGCGGTACTTGTGCTAGATCGTCGGCGGAAGGGGAGAGAGAAGGTGGGGAGGAGATAGGTTGCAAATGAAGGTCGGGAATCGGGAGCCATTTGCTTGTGTATAGTTGCTATCCGAGTAGCAAAGTATGCTGGAGATATCTGCATCTGTCCGATGAAATAGTCAGTAAGGCATATCTCAGAGTCCGGAGGGAGAGTCCGGACGAAGGCTTTAGGTAGGAATCATACAATAATCACTCCACGCTGACATTTGTTAACTCTCGCGAGATCTCACGCACTTCATTCACCCAGGAGTTCGGAAGTCATGGCTCTGCACGAGGACAAGCCCCTTCTTTGGTGCTTGTGCTTGTAGTAGCATCGAGACTAGTGGTCTCAACATCGACTAGAGGAAGCGAAGCGCGGTGAGGTCGTTCGAGCCTCCCCTCCGAGCTCCCCCTCCAACCCCACTATACGCTCCTAGTCACGGCAATAAGATAACCTAGCCCTGCCAATATAAATTCCTATAGATGATTTTATGCAAAAGGGAGGTCTGCATCGCTCTTCGAATCTCACTCCGAACTACCTAGCTGGTTTCAAGGCTTCTTCTCTTTTGGCCTCGGGGAATCTCGTTGCTTTGGAATCTAGAGTTCCAGGGATTCGGGGATTGTCAAATCGGGTTTGGGTGAAACATCGGTGTGGTAGGATGATGGGTTGGCTAGTTGTGAGACGTGACCATCCTGAGAGCCTTTCACCTCTCATCTCTCACCTCTCGTCTTTCCCACCTCCGCAGCATCCGCCGACGACCATGTGATGTGTATCGATGTTGTTCTTTGTCCGACTGGGTGGGGTATCGGTAGGGAGGTAGTACTAATAAGGTTGTCCTACTTAGTAGACGGCAACTATTGGACACTTGGGTGGCGTGACATGTACTTCGATGTATGAATTTACTTCGCACTACGACAGTACCGTATTCTGTTTGATACTAGTGCACATACGCTAGCAAGGATAGTAAGCTAATTAACATTTCAGACGAGAAGAGATACTACTTGGTTTAGCTTGGCTTGAATATGGAGCTTTTACGGCTGTAAAGTACAAGTACGGTTAACCGCTCGACCCTAGCTAGTAGCTCCTTCTACCACATCCGCTTATGCTGGATGATCGACTAGACGGCGTATATCCAGGTCTGTACGGTACCGTACTTGTGAAGATCTGCTGGTATGGTGAGATGATCGGCTTGATGGCGTATTCGTGCTTATGAATCGTGTGAATATCTACGAGTACTTTGCAATGATAAGATGATCGGCTCGACGGTGTATTCACAACCGGTTTCATGGAGCAAAGAGAGTAGCGGAAAAGCACGTGCCGTAGAATCATTGGTTGGCGGCTAGCACGTGATGCTGCATGGTATTTACCGAGTGATTCTGCGCTAGTAAAAGCGGGGTTTGCTCGTTGGCCGCATTTTGGTCCCCTCAAAACTTGAACTTCAATTTCCAACCACTCTTCTTCCACCACACACAAACAAAACCTGCTCCGCACTGCCTGCACGCATCTTCGATCTTTGCTCAGAACAACTTGCCCGTATCGTAATCGCACACTTTCTACGTCTTCATCAGCCATCGACAGCTCCAATCTCCTTCGGTCCATCCAAGTCGACTTCCACCGCTTCGATCGCACACGACTCTCCAGGAACGCAATCGTGGCAAGAATTCATTACAATGTCTCCTAGTAGTAAAGACAACGGTCATACCAGTAGTAATCTTTATGGCGAGAATGTTCGTCATATGAATGTTCTCGCCTCCGCATACTGCATAGACTCTTCTGCCCGCCTGACCGGCTTTCATTATTCCACTACGGGCGCCGGCGGTACGTTCTATCCGTTCCCCTTCGTACGGGACTCGCATCCCAGACTGACAATGGTTTAGGGGCACAGTGGCGTCCCTGAGGTCGGTTCCTCAGGATTATATACCCCTCCGTCAAGTCCCCCTCTTGCGGCATTGACCTCCGCCAACGAGCTTGCGCTCATCGCCAAGAACAAGAAGCGCAATACCGATGGCAAAAGGAGAAGCCGTAAAGAGGGGGCAGCGCACATCATCCGGGAAGAGTGTGAGAGGCTCTTCTGCGAGACTATGAAAACCGTTTTTCTTGGTGAAGAAGGAAAGCGTGGAAGTAATGGCTCTATCGTGATGGGTGCGAACGCGTATTCACCTCCTGACGAAAGCGTGGATACGTATAACAGTTGTGTTCCCAAGGTGCAAGCATCCGTTATCGATGCTTGGTTGGAGATCTGGGATTATGCCGGCGGTTGCAGCTTCCGCGGGTTCGTGGGTGGGAAGGGAGACGATAAATCTCTGTTTGCATTCTTCGATTCTGCGGTTGTTGGCAGAGACCTTAAGCAAGGGTAAGATTTCAATCCCTCCATGTCGACAAATTGCTAACATAAGTAGGCTTATGGCTCTAATCGAACTCGCCGAAACAGTTTTCGCTGTTTCTCAAGTCGTTATTTGTCTTGACAAAGCCACTCCAGATACGGATACGAAGGCATTTCTGAAGAGTCTTCGATGGGTTGGGTTTGAATTAATTACCCTAGATATGTGGGCAAAATCCCGAGGCGTAACAAGTGATAAGTGGCTGCTCCTAGGGATGGAGATATGAGCCACAAAATGCAATCAAGGAAACGAGGGCGTTGGACTTTGCAACTAAACGTGGCGTACTAGGTTTGAGGTTTTAGCTAAGCATGGGCGAGCATTGGCTGGCATCATGGTTTGATTCGCAGCATTAGGTGCCTATACAGGTACATGTGGGAGTTTATAGGTCCATAATAGGATTCTCTTCTAATTTACATTTGAGCTTTATATTAATTGAGTGATGAGTCATGCTTTTATTCCGAGATGATCTAGTGATACGTATAGAAGATTGCATGACGATTGGTATTGGCATGCGATGGTTCGCTCCTATACCATACCGTTTCTCGGCATCAAAGAGCCTCGGCCCCGTAGAACCATGTTGCCCAAGCACTCAGTTCCATTCAACTGCTCATGCTTAACTCTAAACCTAATAAATGAGAATAGCCCTTATGGCATTCTAATATTTTGTGGCAAGTTGCACTTTTCGCATTCGCTCTACCCTTTGTTTATTCACAAGGTGGGATAGAATGGTCGGCTTGGCCATAATGATAGTACAGGGTTACATATTGCTGCACTTTATCTTCTTGTATTATAAGAATGCGATTGAATTTTATATAATCCTAGTCCTTATGAGGTTGAATTGATTGGATAGGAAAGAAGGTTCCTCGGATTTGAAGGAGGTTCGAGACATAGCTGCAAACCATAATAGGAAAACTGAGGTAGCTAGAGGATGAGTTGCTTGGCGCTATCAAGCTATTCTTTTATGCATAATTAAATAAATGTGGTACTGGATCCTTTTAAACTTCGTCTAGCCACGAGTGTCGTGAAAGTGAGTTTTGTAAAACTTTCCAAAGAAGTGATTACTTTTTGCATTGCGTATTTATATGAAGCAAACACTCCCATCATACATAGCCACTAGTAACTGCCTACCGAAGAGCATATACACTGTGTTCCTTTTTTAATCTTGGACGAGTTTGTAACGTTGTGCTTTAGAAATCGCAGCTTCTTTCGTCTGCATACACTTCGTTTAAACTTGGATTTTTCAACTTCTGCTCGACTTCGATCTGGAGGATTGGAATCTGCTTTTGCAAGCTTGCAGAAGATGATGATAGTTAGCTTGGTTATCCTTGGTATCATTCGTATTGCTGTTATTAACTGGTAGCTATGCCTGTTTTCTCAACGAACAGTAAGTCATAATCTCTCTACTGCTGTTGTCCAAATAAACATAGAATCTAACCGTAAATGAAACTATACCTAGATCATGGACACCTTCATTTCTTCGGATATTAATATACTAATTTTTGTAACGCTTTCCTTTAGCTACAAATACGCTAACAATATGAGGATTATACCCTTCGATGATAATCCGATTCTTCATTTCCTTAATATTGCAAATTCGAATCCAGAACCACTGGCGAAGAGGAACTCGGAGTAGCAAAGATTTAATATGATTTGAGAGTAGAATTGAAGCGTCGAATGCCTGATTTGAGTCCTGGATAGACTATTAGATGATAAATAGAGAACATATTGGGAAAGGCAGGATAGAAATTCTTCTCGGTGGCGAAAACTGCTTGAGGTGTGTTTGAAAAGAGGAGAATTATTCCTTCGTCTTACCCGTAGCCAGTGCATCATTTATGCCTAATGCTTTAACGTGCTTTTGGGACTGGAGAGTTAGAAACTGCGGATTATGACCCGACCTCAAGAGAGTCATGAGCTTATTTTAAGAAACCGCGCTCCTATTACGTGATCTATGAATTTTATAGATTCAGTTAACATTGATGAAATTTACAGTTGCTCTAAAAACACACCTTTTAGCCTCTAGGTTCTTCACTTAACTTCAAGTGCTAAGAAATCCACAAATCTTTTGCGTAGGTCAGAGGCTGCTGAGGAGGGAACTGCAGCCGCTTCTATAAATTATTTTTAGGCTTAGAACATTTTTGAGCTGGATCCAATCTCGGTTTAGTTTGACACAGAGCGATAGGCCAAACTTACTTTTCTAGTATGTATCAAGAATTATCCTGAACATTACCCGCAGCATACTGCTAGCTTATTGTACTAGGTTCTATGTTATGGGTTCAGTATTAGTACTCATTATATGTTTTGCAAGACCAGCGGCTGTAAAAAAGTACTTTACTATAATAGGTTATATATGCTCTCATCTCCAAAAAGAAGTTGGCTTTCTAAACCTTGTTGGCAAATGCGTATAAGCGAACTGTCGGTCCTATCTTTGAGAGCAAAGTCCGTCGTATCACCTCAGATGGGTTTACCTACAAGCGGATTGAGAAAGAGGGCCCAAAAGAGGGGAAGCGTTTAGAGCACTTCGAAATTCAAAAAAGAGCGTGGCAAATCGAATACATGTTAGATGTTTTTCAGAGTTGAGTCTTATTTTAGACAGACTGATACTTTAGAGTATCAAGCTCCCCTTAAACTATATCAGTACTAATGCAAGTCGACTTTTGTATGAGTTGTACATTTCAAAAACTTATTATTAGGTCAAGTGTTTTCATCTCGATTTCCTCTATCGGGAGATTGGGTCATGTCTCTTGTGCTTGGGAGCATGCTTTACAATGGGCTAGCCGCAACAGCCAACTCTTATGGAAGGAGGAGATTGATGCCACTTGTACGTCATTTCAATCACGCTGGTTTTGATATTTTACGGCTAACTATGCTGTTACATTCTGCGCTCTGAAGAGTTGAAGGCTTTATATTTGCATACGAACAGTGTTCTAGTTGGACTATGTGACTTACCTTGATTTTGAATATTCATTTATCGAGTCTCCTTAATCAACTACCCCGTATTCCCTACCTCGATTTCCGTCTGGCTAACAAGAATCAAATGCGCTGCCCTCGAGACTGCTAGTATTTCCCCCTCTATCAGCACAACCTATGTCTAGTATATCGATCTCTTTACAAATATAACCAGTAGAGCCTTGTTAGATTTTGATGCCCTCACAAAGTGCCAATACTGCCAATTTCAGATCCAAATAAATTCCTGGTGGAGCTGCCAAACTACATGGACAAAGATGAAGAGATTTTGGGAAACTATGTGCATCTGTCGTCTTTGGCACCGAGTCGGCACTGCTACTATATTGGCTGGTCTGGATACAAAGAAAGCATGATCAGCATGATGAGAAGGACGGGGCTAGAATTTATATCTCCGTCTATTGTGGAAGAGCTACATTGAAGCAGTAGTTGAGCAAGGGTACTGAGCTTGAATTATGCCACCCGGCGTCCTTCAGGAATACCTTCGGCTTTCTACTTTTATTATTTTTTGAGGTATTTCGCTTTGATCTGTTCGATTAATACTATTTATGTATACCTGCCCTGTAGATCTCCTTAATAATCCGAATATCGATAATTAGAGTTTAATATTTCTTGAGTAGAATTTCTTTTCTCTTCTCTTCATCAAGTCCCTAGGTCAAACACGTTTCCAAGCTCCCCATCCTGTCCTCTAATAGAGTGCCTTGATAATAAGGCGCCGGGAGTTTATCTCATACCACACGCCGAAAATGCTCAAATATAAATGATTAAGTCTGCCAAAATCCGCATCCAAGTGCAAGAGGCCCCACACAGTGGACGGATAGTCAAGGTCCCGAGACGGCTTCACTTCCGAAGCATCCGAATTATACGGACTCAGCAACCATGTTTGGCCATCCCATGACTTCCTCCCATTCCTTTCCTAACTCCCTATTTATGGCCCGGATCAAACTGGATCCGACGCCCTCCAGCCACCAGACATTCTCACAGTCCGGGTCCTGAAGCAAAGCCGCAAAATAGGCCAAGATGGCCATAGCACTCTTGTCTCGCTCATCCAATAAAGAAATATACTCATCAGATACAAGTATCGTCCAGATTAGGATGATTCCAACTCTAAACTTCTCCTTGTTATTCTGATGAGAGACTTTAGCAAACGTTGTTTTGAGCTGAGAGATGGTTGATCTATATATATTGGCATGAGGGTGACTCCCAAAACTGCTGATTAAATTGGTGTAATTGGTGCATTTAGCTTCTAAACCCTCGAAAAATTCCATACCAGGAAAAACAGAGGCTTCCAATTGGGGCTGATTGGTAATTTGCAATAGAGGAAGAATGTTGCTTGTTGGATATTCAGACACGGAGGGCAGGAGTATTTTGTTCACCGACCGGAGCAGGTGAATGGATTTTATAAATGCCGAGAGTTGGTCTGGTTCTTGAGATAGGATGTGTGTTTGGAAACTGGAGGAGGCTGCAATAGCGATACCTTGTATGGGCAGAAGACAAGAGTATGCTAGTAGGGCGTCAAAGTTTACATTGTTTATCGAGGAGAGCTCCTGCCGAAATTGCGAAAGGGCGATATCCTGGTGTGTGGCGGCTTTGATGAGGTAGTGGAGGGAGCGGACAGGAATGAGGTAGGCAAGGTGTAAGGCCGAGAGTGCCAAAAGGCCACGCAGGAGAAATAAATTGGAGAGCCCGATCTTGACAATAGTGGTTTGCCACTGATGTTGTTCGGATGGTACATTGGACATCGTTTTGAAGGTGACTGTGGAGAAGTGATGGAGGAGCTCCAGATCAGAGGTGTTGAGGTCTTGCTCTGCGGAAGAAGGCTTGAGTAACATTGGGTCTACCATCTTCACTCCATCTTGGACACCATTCAGAGACGAACTTGACGAGGCTATTGACGATATTTTGTTGTCCCTGTTCGCGCACCGAGCAGTTACTGGAGCGGGAGCTAATAAATAACTGCATTGCATTTCATATTCTAGACAATTGTTGCAAGAAGGCCGTTCTTCGCCGCACTACTAGGTTTTAGCAAGCTGAGTTTTTGACTAGGCCATTCTTCTTACCAACCTTGACATGCCTCTTCTTACATGTTTGACACCCCGTCCTCGATTTTCTATGTGGCTTTCTTGACGACATGATTGATGCTATGTTTTATATGGGTGGATGGGTTTGGGAGAAGTGTTTTAATAATTCCGATTTCCATTGGCCATGTGGTGCCCTGCAGCCTAAACAATAAGCACGGGAGCAAGCGAATTTGCAGGGCAACGCAGACAATACAATTAATTAGTGCTCACAAGTCTAGGATGATCAGAATCCACACTATTCAACGTCTATTTATGATCTATATGAAGAGAACCACTCAAGGGCTTATTTGCTATTACAGATAGGAAGGAGGTATGTATTTAATGCTGCTTATCATCAAAATAACAAAATAAACAAAGAAATGGACATGTGGTACATACCCATGCTATATTATACCCACTTGCGGATAATTTATCACACCACTATTCTCTTCAACCACACTAGAACGACTCAAGCAATCAAGAACTCCCAGCAACCCATAACAACACCAATTTTGACAAACATGATACTTCTTTTGCAAAGGTTTAGCATATGTATACTAAAATCTCATTTAAGCACAAAAAAGAGTTAATGACATTGTTAAACCAGGACGAAGTGGTGACGTGAGCATGCCATGAATACCATCACTATCTCTCTGTTTTCACTCTCACTAGAGCTGTTCCCTTTATGCTCTTACTGTAGTGGCACGAATAAACCGTGAAAATTTTATTAAAGTAAGAACGTTGTAACTCTTTGCCGGGCACTTAGGGATAAATGTCTTAGTCCCGATGAACTAAGGCAGATGATTCTTATCAACCTTCCGAAGTTTTGGACTATAGGCATAACTTATGATATAGCTGAGAAGGTTTACTATTATTCAAAGCTTTCATTGTTTGAATTGCCAGATATGAAAGCAACGGGAGCCAATTGAATCGTCGATTATTCAATGGCAGCTTTCCAAAGCTCAAAGACTGAGTGAAAGTTAACAATAAATCGAGACAAGCATGTGCATTTTTCCACACCATCGAATTTCTAGCTCCATACATACGGATAAACTGCCGCTTGACCCAGGTCAGTAAGAACCTAAAGATTGTAATCTACATAGCCAAGGAAATTATGCTCTAAAAACTCCACGTCAACAGCTTGCTCCTAATTGTGCCGGTAAAAAAAAAATCACTAAATAGACAGTATTCTAACTCTGAGCGAACGAAAGGGAAAAAAGTTGAAAGGGTGAAAGAGGATCTCGGGGAAGTTCTTACAGTTGATGTCTCGACCCCATCTACCCCACACTCACTATCCATTACACAGTAAGTGTGTGTAAATGACTATCTTGGTTTATAAAGGTAAGTAAGTCCCTTAATGTCAGTTTCGAGAACAATGAAATTTAACGGGGCTACATGTTGCATGCCGAGTTGTGGTATGAATAGATATTGGGTGTCGGCAGCGTAACCTACCTGCCATTCTTGCGACCCTCCCAACTTGCCATCGCTCCTGAAAAGGAGAGGTGCTGTGAACTCAGTGGCGAACGGGAAGGTAAGGGATGAGGAATTAGTTGGGTTTGGAAAATTGGTGGCATTTGCAAGTTGTAGGCGCTGGAGAGACAAAGATACAGATGTTTGTTAGATGTTTGTAAATAAAAGACTTTGATTTGTGAGAATATATTATCTCTCTGTAGCGAACTTTTCAACTCCATCGTATGCTGAAGTCAATCCAGAAAACAATTGTTAAAAAAGACTAGCCTGTTCGTCCTTTCTTATAAGCTATAGACGAAAATTGCTTGACTAAGACCATGTTCATCGACTAGTATACATATATAACCGTTCCTTTATATACTGTCCCAACCCAATCCACCTATTCTCATATATATACCCTGACCATTTTTATAAGCATTGCGAATAATAATCATTCGAATATGTGCAAGTCGTGCCCGAAACACATGTGCCACTTCCTCCCCACCCAATGCCGCCACACTGGGACCATTTCGCCAACGTCCCTCCCGGCGGAACCGAACTCGTCGATGATACCAATGTAGTACTTCCAGCTGTGCTGGTTCTAATAGTAGATGTAGTACTTCTAGCAGCGGTGCTAGTCCCAACTGTAAATGTAGCACTTCCAGATGCAGAACTGACAGCTCCTCCTCCTGGTCCAGCAACAGATGTGGTCAATGATCCGCTCTCAATGTAAACACCGCTGAAATAGTAATCTTCGTTTGCATCTGCTTGACCTGAGACAGGGAGCTCGAGAGCTCCAAGATGCCAATCTGCGCCGTTGGAGGAGGTAGATACACTGACTGCTGCGACAGTGAGAGTCAAGGGATCGGAGCCAGTAGAGTGCCAAAAGGCAACAGAGCCACCGCTGAAGTCCTATATCATCCATTCATTAGCTTCGTAGGCTTCGTTATCTGATTAGTAACGAGCAAAGAAGGAGGAATAACGAACGATCTCGTAAGCAATATTATGCCAAATCCCCGCATCCCAATTAACACTCCAATGCGTCGTCCCGCTAATATCCCACCTCAGCAACGGATCACTGGTCCCACTCTCCCCAGATATCCACCCCGCCTTCAGCTCTGTAAAATGGCTCTCAAAGAAACAGATCTGGTGTTCCCTGTAAATACTGGGTGGATTGACTGACGACTTCATGATACTGAAGTGATACCAGACTTTCCCCGAGTTGATGGCAGCGGTTGTTTGAGGAATGAGTTCGATACGGCGCATGTTTTGGCCGTTCCAGTATGCAGTGCTGTCGAGCGTGAACTTGGCGCCTTGGCTACTGCCTGAGTCCGCGGGGTTTTTATAGCTGGGTGAGAGGTTAATGTACGAGGTTACATTTTCGGAGCCATGCTGTTAATTTCCCATTAGATTTTGAGATAGAATGGCTGGAATTGGAAGACTTGCAATGTAATATTGATATGGCCCAACCTCATTTGACCAGCTCCACTCAAGCAAATCTGCACTACTCGTGAAAGTATTGAACCTCCCATCCCAAAGAATTGTACTGGAAGCAAAGCTCTCGAGAGCCACAAGCGCGAAGAAGAAACGCATGTTAAAGGAATGCAAATGCGATAAAAGGGCGAGAAACCACTAGATAGATAGGAAAGAGCAACGTGAAGTAAAGAAGGAAAGAGCAGCATATAAATAATTATCTTGCTTCAACTTAAGCAAAAGACAAAGAATCCCTCGTCCTTAGGTCAGACGAGTTACTATACCCCTCCAACTTACTTTCATTTACTCTTAATCTAATTCTACCCATATTGACCTTTTTTTTTACCCGCAAAACATCCATAACGGAGTATCCATTCCGAGGTCCACCTGGTCGATCATGAGCTTCATGATATCCAATGTATTCTCCCTGCGGTCCCCTAGCCCACCCGAAGTAGAAACGTCGGAAGAAGCACCTTGACCTTTATTCTTCATAATTGCGATATGGCGGCAGATAAAGTTTGTCGGTTTCTCCATTTTAGCCAGAAAAGGCCATCTTCTGACGCTCTCGTCATTCCGGCGGACCGTTCTCCCGGTAACTAGTTTGAGGAAGAATGTTTGGTGTTGATGGATTGGGTGAAATGAACCCGAGATGAAGGAGGGTCCGGCAGTCAAACAAGTTGATGCATGCTTCTCCGCATTGGGGGAGAAAATGAGGAGGAGTAAGCCTCCTCACAGCTGTCTTGTTTAGCTTCACTAATAACGTTGGAGGTTATAAATTCCTCGGCAAAACTATTCCACCAGCTTCACAACATTTCCAGGTAGGCTTCAGACTCTTGAAAGTTTTACGCATCGATTCAACTTTGCCGTTACCAGCCAAAGAGAAACACTCAATTGGATTTATTTGTCGGCCAATGGCCAAATTCATCGATTAACTTTTCTAATTACTGCCTAGGACGGTCGGTACTGCTCTGTTATCGTTCGATCGGTCTTATGCAGAAAGACCTAATCATAGCTCATCATCGCAACAGAATCCATCCATGCACACCATCCATCCACCAGGCGAATTCTTATCCATCAATCCTTGTATGGGGAAAATAACCCCCACACCCCGCCTCCCCAATCTCTGTCATGAATAACTGAATTTCTACCGACTGATCGACATCTAACAGACGATCTCATTCGTGTACGCCAACAAACACCATCTCCCATGTTGCTCCATCGCTAACTTCCATTTGCCATCCATGTAGTTTTTTTCTGCGCCATGGACTAGAACAAGCGAGCAATTAAAAAAATACTAATGATATCTCTGACAGTACCTACACAAGTTTGTTGTGATGTGGTGAATGAATCCCATCTCGAGAATGGAAAAAGACGAAGACTCGAATGAAGAGTGAATTATAGAAAAGGGTAAAACCAGGTGTTCGTGTACTCGAAGGGAAGCCACCGCGATGACTCTCAACCAAATATCATTGTCGAAGGAATGTATAGAAAGGAAAGTCGCCGGTTGAAATCCACAATAACCTATCGTCTTGCGGAGTTTGCATAAAAGTCACGAACCTCGGGGACTTCTTTAACAGCCTGCACAGTCGTGTGTCGGTTTGGGCCGCTGCGCAAAGAGGACAGTTGAGATTGAGATAGCTGGCCTTGTCCTTGCATGGATTGAAGAGGATAACCTTGAACCATGGGTTGCCCGTTCAGACGAGCATGGCCTAGAACAGGTAGTTGATTGACAGTGCCGCGCATAGGGTTATATTGAGATTGAGCAGCTGTATGGTTCCATCGATATTGTTGAGAAGCGTGATATCCATGACCGGGATTTGGCTCATGGAACGGGGAAGGTCGTCCTTGATAATCAACATAAGATGGAGCAGAAGATGGAGCAGCATAATCACTGCGTAGTCGTCCAAAAGCGCTCATGTCGGGCTGAGATCGTCGATGGACTGGTCGTCGGGCACCTTGGAAGTGTTCATTGTGCGTCTCCAGATGAGCGGCCATCGATTGGCCAGTCATTCGTTGCGGTGTTGGCGCAGGAAGAGGTGGCTGGTATGCTTGGGAGGAGCAAGCGTAATACTCTTCATCGCCACCTTGATGTTCGTTGATGTCGGTGAAGATGGGGCGATGAGGGAGTTGAAATTTTCTTCCGCTATCTATGGGTCGCTCAGTGAGACGGTCTCGGCATTGTGCCATAGGACGACGTTGAGCATTGATATCACCCATCTCGTTAAGCTTGCGTCTCTTCTCGACAGGCGAACCATAGGACGAGGTTCCATGGGCCCAAACAGCAGGATGGCTCATTCGACGATCCGAAGGCTGGGGATGATACTCAGTCTTCACCGGAACCCCGAGAGATTTAGCTCGCTTGCGGCCAGATGTGGATTTCTTCGTATTCCCCTTAGAGGACTTGGGCCCAGTTTGGTCGGCAATGATGTTGGGGAGAATTTCGATATCAGGGAAACATGGCAAAGTACCTTTCAAGACCTTTTCGTGCAGACGATTGAAGATGTCCAGAATAGCTTGAGTAGAGTAGCCCGTTCCGCAATAAGCCAACAACCAGCTTGGTACTGCAGTTGAAGGGGCGTCCAGACCGCCTTTCCTACTAACATCCTCATTCTTGCCATCTCCATCCTCCTCGACTCCATTCTCCCCATCTCCGTTCTCTTCATCATCACCCTCATCATCCTCGTGCTCATGCTCATCGTTCTCCTGCTCATCATCCTCATGCTCGTCTTCATTATCGTTGACTTCATCGAAAGTGGCACTCAGCTTCCGCTTAGTCCCACCCAACTCGCTAAGACGCTTTTGCTCACGCTTTCGGACAGTCAGTGTCCAATCCTGGACGACACCTGTAGTTCCGTTCTTGATGTTGTTAGAAGACCAAGCATGGACACGTCGGATCTGTTGCTGCACGAGGTCGCACTGCAATTTCGCGTATTCCTTGGGATTTCGATAGCGAGAGCGCTGATAATGCTTTCTACAGTAGTGGACCCAAACATACTGCGGGATCAGTCGCGTGCACATCTTATTGCGACCAAAGATATGGGATATAGCCTTCCTAGGTTGAGAACCGGTATCACAGTTCGGAATATACATGCATACAATCGACTGATTCTCGGCATTGGTAACCGATGGCGGGGTAGTAGGAGGTGCCGAGAGGCCTGCGATATTTGTTGGCGATGCATTATCGGGATGATGGGATGTTGGAGGAGTTGGCTCGGCCATAGGAATTCTTGGCGATAGCGACTTCGACATTTCAAAATCGTTTATGGGGCCGATAAAGTCTGGAGCGGAGAGTGCCCTCTTATGCGTCTTGTGATGAAGTAGAGCGTTGTAGTCACTCTCTAATGGAGCCGAGAGGTGGTTGTGGTTGCTATGATCTCGTTAACAAAAGTCTTAAGTAGATGCAATTTGCAGCAAAAAAGTGTTTCAAAGATGCATTGCTTTGCAAATAAAAAGTTGATAAGCCCTATCGGAGTCGGATATCCTCTGACTCCCGACCTATCAATTGATTTGATAGGAGTGAATCATCTGCAAAGATTGAACTAGATCGCAAGGGGTTTCTCAAAATTGCGCAGACTCGGCCTTCAGGAGGATTCTTATGTGAATAGAAGGTCACACACTATGTGATTGACGGCCAAATCCGCAATTAAATTCGGTGAATCAGAGGGGCAAATGTACTGACATTGGTGAATCATCCACTCCTTTGGACGTGAATGATTTTAGTAAACGATAGAGACTTGGGTCAGTCTCAGGAAGCTTAGCCAGGTGGTTCAAGGTGCTTCAAGTCTTCAGACCAAGTTCAGGTAAAGAGTGCTCAAGGAGATTATAGGAGTGTTTGGATAGGTATGCGAGAGCGACACAAAGATCGATCCTAAAACTGTTGTGGTTGTGGAGGAAACTTTCTTGAGCTTGGAGCTCCGAGATATTTGCCCAAGTCTGACACCCAGACAATAGCAACCCATACAGTAGTAAGAGTCAAAGTAAGCGACAATAGTAGCTGAACTAAGCCACTTCAAGCCACCGAGGAATATTCTTTCGGATTCTCTCGCTAAAGAATAATAAGAAGTTGCTTGCATGCGATTTCCATTATTACATTTGGGCCAAAGCTTAAGATATTTCAATCCAGAAGCAAGACATGGGTTTGACTTAGCACTCAGAGCCTTGTGCTATGTAAAACCAAAGTGCACATAGGGCTATCATTGCATAATTCCATATTCAAACATATTGACAGAGCCACATGGGGATTGCTAAAAGGGAGACGGGAAGTGCAATCCAAAACAATAGCGCTTGTGCTTAAATACCGACAGTGAAAGAGAAGGAGTGCTTACGTTGTTACTAATTCAACAGCCGGCTCTAGATCGTCGTCCCCTGTGTTGACTCTAAGAATAGGAACTGCCAGCCGTTTTATCAAAATCGTATCGCTTGGGGAGCTTAGTCGCTCCCGATGTTCTACTGTATTTCTCTGGCCCTTCTCCGAGCTGATAACCATCGTTGAAACCTCCAAGGGTTGTTTTTTGGTGGCATTTTCATGCCTGGCAAATCGAGTTTCTGCCACAAGAGCAAGGGCATCGAGCGACAGTGAGGGGGATAAACTCTCTCTTTCCTGAGTCCTACTGATTGCTGGATGAACGCTTTCCGACGTTGATACCCATATAGGTCTAAAGTCAAATATCTCTGGTTTTGTTCCTGACTTAGGTGAGAGCGTTTCGTCGAGACTGTTTAGTTGGTGCATGCTGTTGACAGTTGACATGGAGGAGAACCTTGAATGAGTTGCTGATTGTGACGAGGAAGCGAAGGAGGACAGACTGCTTCTGCTATCAGAGAATTTGTGTCGTGGGGAGGGTGGTGTTGTCTGCATTCGCGCCTCATAGCGTTGAACTTGTTCAGGTGGCGTTGATGGCGTCGATAATATCGTGTTGACGGGCAATGCGTATCCGCCAGCATCCCATGGCGTCCGATTTCTTGACGATATTTGACAACTCTCCTCCCTCTTTTGCTGCCCTGCAGCAATGGAGTTGGCGTTCGAATTTAGTAACAAGGTGACGTCCATCTTAAAGATTTGTTAGGTGAAAATCTGCTCACTCGACAATGCTCTGCTATCGAAACTTAAGCCTTCCCTCTCATCGAGACAGTTAGCAGAAAGGATGCCTTTCAAAGGTAAAATGTATATATTGATCCGCCAAGGTTTGGTAATCGACCGAATGGAAGGTATTAAACCCTCAGAAGCTAGCTAAACAGGTCAACCGGAAAAGAGGTGTCGTGGATATGTAGTCTCAACCCACCAGAATCAGAACACGCCGTTTCAGAAATCCGATAGATCAACGGATCTGATTGATTGCACTAGACGAGGTCTGGGTAGAGATAAACTTTAAGCCACGGTTTTGACAGAGACGGGGTGCCCTGACTTAGTCTTGCGAAGTAGCTGAGGCTTATAGTAAGATCGACCTCAAACAATGCATTGACCTCATCGAAGGTGTTCGAAATGCCAAACATCTGACTTATCAAGTCACCGAGCGGATCTTCCACAATCCGAGAGAAACAATGATCTTCAACCGTTCTCGAAATATCGATAGCCTCGAGTACACTGGCAATGGAATATGGATGTAGTGGTTCTGAGTTATATCAGGCGAGCCGATTGCCTATTGGACGGTGAAATTCAGCTGACTTCAACTAGATTGAGAAGGTAATGTATCGACAACAGCGTCGTCAGACTCTGGATACAGACTAGACCATACTTCTTTACTGGGTGCTGCAGCCTAGTACCTGGTAGGGAGAGCTCAAGGCCGAAAGAGGAGGCAAAAGACTACTAGAGACGCAAAGATAGGACGGAACGCTCAAGAACCATTTGGACGTTGTAGTCAATGCCAGGCTGCTTTAGGCCACGTTCAGTTCAACGGGTACTAGAATGAAGACAGTAGCAGCGGAGGCAACGGGCGGCGAGCGACATGAGCACCACAGGAACGCAGGAAGAAAACCAGACCCTGAAGTAGGATCCTCCCTCTCTGGCGCGAGAACTGGTGAGTGTGTGCATAGTGCATTAAGTAGGGACTCGGCGGCGTTTGAAGTTGAGGTTCCCCACACAGTTATTCACAGAGCGTACCCTTGAACCCGGGCAAGGGGAGGGGAAAAGGGGAGGGGTGGTTGGGCTATTAAGCCTTGTTGATATTGCCCACAGTACCTCCTTGCTATGACCCCTGTTGCGGGTCATTGTGGCTGCCGCGTTTCGAAAACAGATCTCTCTGTCTGAAAGCTACTTATGGAGCTCACGATCTGCCCAGGGAAGTTGGAACACATTCTAATCCGACACGCAGTTCATAACACGGCTTTCTCGACAGCAGAGTACTACTACAACTACCTTGAACACTTTCATAATAACAATTGCTGGAGCCCACTATCATAACCAGGGAGAGACTTTTCAGGAGTACAAGTAGAGCACAAGCACGGCAATGCTCCCCTTCGTCGAGCTTCTTGCTCTCGGAGCAGTCTGTTTGATCTCATGGCGAAATCAGCAATAATGGTCGGACGCTTGTGTTGTGACACCCAGCTAGCTACTCAGTGCGGCGTCTGACCGTCAGTACACGGACCAATGCAGTAGGACGCAACTGCACCACTCGGTACCGGAATTTGGGACTTAATTGCGTTCTCTTCAGGAAATGCAACTGTACGTTTCTTGCGATGCGGAGAGTCGGAGCAAGGAAATCACCATGCGAGTGCATTGAAGTCGCCGCGTCGTATGCACTGGGTTTGGAGGCGCATGAGCTACTCTGCTCTTGACATGGTAACGCTGTAGTGGAACTGTCACTCCCTCCTTGCTATGTGGAAACATGCCGGTAGTCTTATGTTCTCGGTGAACATGGGACGTGCTGTACAGACAGAACAGTACATACAGCAATGTACTATACAGCCGCAGTGTCAAGAAAAAAACACCAATCCAGCTGCCAGCACATCACAGCCGTCTTTGACATCTGCAGCCCCCCGTCCCGCCACATATTGATATCGGAGATATATATGTATTCGTGGTTTGTACTTCTGGCTTGGATCCGATCTGGAGATTCGCCAATGTGGTAGAGAGATAGACGGTAGTTCTTCTTTAACCCCCTCTCGAGGGACTGGTGCGATTGGGCCGTCGTCGGTTTCATCCTCTGCAGGAGAGCCAACGACGATCGAACAGACGGTTCAGACACGCTGGGCAGTATATTTGTAGCCTCCAATAAGGTCGAGGAGGAATTCCAAGGCGGTTTCAGGGGTTCAGCCGATCTTTAGATGTTGCCGCCACCTTCCAACTTCCACCTTCTACAAAATAGCAGTTGATTTCTTCCTTTGCTTCCTTTTTGGTTTCTCCTTGGTCTAAGCAGAGAGAGGCCCCCCACCCCCACCTCCTAGCAGATTAACCAGTGCTTCATACAGTCGCTGCCTCCTTGGTGATCAAATCTGGTCTGGAGCCGAGAGTAATCCGATCTTTTCGAGATTGTGGTTTCCGCAAGGCACAATAAGCACCATGACGATCCTCCGCACAGATGATGTATAGCTCTGATTAATTCTCTCTGACGAAACCATCTGACTTGGGCTGGGCCGCAGTAGAGACGTAGGAATGTAGGAGTAGATCATGAAGTCAGAGATCAAGTTTCGTCCCATCTTCATGATGATATAAGGTAGAGATCCCGCTGCTGACATATCGAAAGCCATCATCACGTGCCGCAAAGTGAGAACATTAGTCGGACTTCTAACAGAAGAAGCGAGTGTAGAACCATTGATACGGTGCAAAGTATATTATAAAATAAATGGCAAACGGGTGTTCATTTGGCTTCGTTTGAAACCATTCTCTTCACTGGACTTATATCTTGTAATACATATTCTGAGACACCATCCTGCCCTCCCTGCCTTTTTTTATGTTATTACTATCGGATCCAATACCAGTCCACGTTTACAATATCGCTTCCTTCTTTTTCTGCAATTCCTTCTTGCTATACATGCTTGACATGTCTCTATTCTCATGTGATATCTTCATCTGGCTAAAGCTCCAAACCCCACCTCACATCCCACTAATGCTCCATACTTCCCACGAGGATTGTCCCAAGTTAACAGCTCCAGGGTCCATCTTGCATAATAGTCCGAATTATCCTTCACTTCGCCGAGGAACATCTCCATATTTCACATCACATCAGATGTTCACTTCCATGTGCTCTTGTCTGCCATCGTTTCTCTCTTCAGTGCATCGACTGGTGGTTCATACCTTCAAAATGACGACGATAGTTGACCGGCTATCTTCTCCTCCCGGTGGGGAGCCGTACCACATTCATCACCATTATTCGCATGCCGATCTACACTATACGTCTTAATGGAACACCAGTACACCTCAAGCCTCTCTCACTCCATCTTAAAACTCCTGGCGAGCTTTGGAACTTTCACCTCTACATTGTCATTATCTACGCCATTTTTAATCTAATGCTGCGAGATAGACAATTGTAGACAAGCGATGATATACATACAACCTAGTCACACCAATCAATCTTAAGTGAGAATTTTATATTCGTTGGAAACAAGGATTTGTCTTCGTATTATGTAAGTACCGTACTTGCATTCTGGTGATTGTCCCTATCCTTCCATAATGAGAATAGTACTATTTGATCTAGCTAAACTTAACTTGTCCTTGCCATAATTCTCTCTTTGGGAAATTCAGGCGCAGTATTGAATAAAATTTGAGGACCTTGCTCGCTGCATTCAGAGACAAAGTGTTATGAAATTATCATCTCTATCAGACTTTTTAGTTAACACTCTCGTATTAGATCGAACGAAGACCTCTCTTCAGCCCCAACTCCAGCGAGCCCTTCCTTCTTCTTCCGAGGATTACATCACCACGCCCTAACTTCTTCGACTCGGCCCTCTCATCGGCTCGACAATGGGTCATGAATTGTAAAACCTCGTGGTTACGTACTACCATAGTTAACTCTCTGTTTTGAGCATAATATATTAAACCTCCAATTGAAAACAAAACATATTTCAATTGCCACCTATAATGCCCGACACACTATTGATTCTGTACGCTAAACTAAGCTCGCAGGGTATCGGGACAACAATCTCTACTAATCATAATATAATCTCCCATACTCAATACCACATGACTAAACAAATTTATCTCTTCGGAATCATAACCATAGACTATAACCCCTCTATCTAACTCAGTCTACTCCTTATCCGACTATTTCACCCCACCGACTATTATCCTTTTCTACTTGCAGAAAGACCTCGTTGTCATCGGAGCGCCCAACAGCAACATGAACACCTGACATAGGAAAAGGCTAGAACTGTAGGGCACAAAAAAAGACAACATGTCTCATACTGTACAGCTTGTAATTGTTGGCGTCCCCTCCTTCCCCACCGCAACTGGGATAGGAGACTATTCCAGTCTAAAGGAGATCTACCAACAGGTAGTAAATTGTCATTTTTTTGGTAGGTACGGATAGCCGCACTAGCTCTGACCTTGCCAGGTCCTAAGTCGCGGACACCCAATGTCGCAACCGAAAAGTAGAAATTTGAGTTTCTCGACATTGAATAGCACCACAATAATGCAAACCCTATATTTTTCCATGCTTATCAAAGACCCGACCGACTAATCTTTATCAAACGTAAGAGAATATGGCTCATCTCGAATTTATTGTATGCCTAATGACAACAAAGCTTATTGCGCTGGGTTCATCTCAGATCTAGAAGGGAGATACTCAACACCTTCCTCGTCGGATAGATACCATGCATGCCTTCCTTTCCATCTACCTCTTATCACCATAACCAGAACACCTCCTATCGCCTCTTACCTCCAATTGGTCTTTCCCAATTCAGTTGCACATCTAGATTTCCAGATCCAGGTCAATCCCAAGGTCGATTGCTCCAATAATATCATCGTCCATCAACGGACGCCTCATAGTCGGAATCCCCTTCTTATCGCCATTTGCTACTTGAAGTTTCCCAAGATGCGGCAGAGTACCCGAAGTCTTTTTCGCTGCTAGGTTCGGTGTACCAACAGCTGGCGTGTTAGTGCCACTTCTCTCGCTATCATTCGCCTTCGACTCAGAAACATCATGCTTGAACTTAGCACGAGTCTTGAGACGGCGAGAATGATCTTCTGTGACATCCTCTCCTCGAGCCAAAGCAGCCTCCGTTGCCTTCGCAGCTCTTCTCTCCTTAATCTGTGCTTGGCGCACCTCCTCGGCATTCTTTCGTCGATTTTCCCGATTGAGAGCGGCTAAACGGTCTTGCTGGTTTGGAACCCCTGAGGTCTTCTTAGGCGTCGAAGCTAGGGATGTACCGTAAGCAAGTTTTGGGCCATCTAGCTGCTCAAGTTCCTTGCGGTACTTTTCCTCACTATCTGTATCGCCACGAGCCTTCGCCTCCTTGAGTTGGTTATTGAGACGGAGACGTAGAATGGGATTGAATTTGTTGACCAGTACACCGGATTTGGTCAACTTTTCTTGGAGCTCATCCTCGGTCCACGGTCGATTAATTAGATTGTTGATATCAACAATTTTTGCTGCAAGTCTTGGCTTCGTCGGAAGTGGAACACCGTCTTCCTGGCAAGTTCGTTTATAGCGGTTCCATTCGGCCTGTATTTCATCAGTGTCATAGATTCAATATATATTCAGCCTACATACCTCAGTAAAGGGGGAGTCGGAACAGGTAATGAATGGCCAATTTTTTTCCGCCTTTCCATGCATGGCGTGAACATATTGAGTTGTTAGGAAGTGCTTTCCATTTTCCGATTCAATCCCATATGGCCTATCCATTTCAAATCCTACAAAGATTTAGTAAAGAAAATGCGGTCTTAATCATACAGACGTACTCTTGATCTGTGCCATTCGATAAATATTCGCGCCAGTATCTTTGTCAACGCCAACGCTGATTCGAACAAAGCAGTCGGTGATGGCTTCGTCAAAACCAGGGTAGAAGCAAACTTTGGCAAATCTTGACCGCCCCACCCGAACACGCTCGATATCCACTAGAGTAGCTGGCTCTGCATCTTTATAGTCGGGCGACTTCGAGCGCTTTTTAGCTTTGTGATCATCCCATTCGACTTCACTATCAGAACGGTCATGTTCCGAGTCATCGCGGGGATTTCGTCTGTCTCTGTTGCGTTCTTTGTCTTCATCGCGTCGTCGTTGACGATCATTCTTCTCGGCTCTCGCGCGCTTCAGGCTGTCAATTCCAGTGTTAGCCTCTCCGACTCTACCACCTCCTAGCTTTGTTCGCTGGCGTGATGTTTTCCGTTGGTGCTCCTCCAATTCTGCAGTTCCGGCCTTGCGCTTCTTGTCCTGCTTCTTGCTATCCGCCTCGCGAGCGTTTAATAGTTGTCGTAGAGCCCTATTCTGCCTATCACGTTCGATTTCTTGCGCACGATCAGCAAGAAGCTCCTCTCGATTGATCTCGGGCAAAGACATGATATGTTCCTTGTCGGCCGCATTCATGAACTTGCCCTCGAGGGGGTATTTGTCGCCTTCATCATCAAAAGTCGGGCCGGAATCAGACTCGGAATCAGACTCGTCCATGGGGGCGGATCGTAATGAGTTAGGAGATGAATGATTCGATGACCTGGAGAGAGTGAGCAAAGGCGAAGTGACAAAGGAATACAGAACTTACGCTTCCCCTTCTTCCTCCGAATCGTTCTGTCTCCTGCTCCTTCTGCCACTCTTCGTGTTGCTCCTACCCTCTTCATCGGAAGAGGAATCCCCCGCAAGGGCCAAGAGCTCGTCATCAATATCTGCCATAGTTGCGTTGCGATAGGTTTAATAAATGAGGTTGGTTGTAAGTATTGAGACAATATGAAAGGTAGATGTGCCCATCTAGGAAATGGATGCACGCGAAAGGGAGGCTAACTAACTAGCGTGGACAGGGTTTCTGTGCTTAGTAAGCCAAAGAAGGCACCACTCAATTTCGAAGTTGAAAAGTAGCAGTGTGGTGTATGAATAGCAATGGATGTTAGGGAATCTAAATTTCATAGTCAAAACGCAACTATTCTTACAACAGTTCGGTTATTGATGTCGATTACTTTAAAAATGCAGAGTTTATTTTCATCTGTACAGCTTGGATTCCAAGGCCAGCGGCAATTAGCTCAGTGTCTAAGTTGAAAAACAAGAGACTTATCAATGTATAAACGACGATGTAGGTCAAACAAAGTGGATGGCCTTACTATTGAGAAGGCGGTTACTGATAATCATTTCAAGGTCCTAATATAACTTTTCCCTAAGTCTAACATAGTCCCGAAGCGAAGAGCTGAACTTAAGTATTGTGGCAATGTTGAGCCTTTAAAAAGAGCAGTCTTAATATGTGAGCGAGTTGAAATGATGTAACTTCTTAGTTGAGAGTGGAAAATTAGCAGATCCAATTTCTATGATTAATATTAGACCGCATTCAAGACAGCGAAAAAAGCTCACCTTGTGCGGCTCCCAAGTCGCGATTAGTTCTGATAATATTCCACGTGATTCGCCGATAGATGTTCTTGAACTACAGATTGAAAACTTTAACATTAAGTACAATAGGTATTGGGTCTTCACCAGCCTCACAACATATTATCAGAAAAATAATCGCGAGTCCTTTACATACATGCTCTTGAAAAAAAGGCAAGCGTTTCAGTCATAGAGACCAGGACACCAAGACACCAACGGGCACAGAGTTCATTGTGTGAATGTGCATTAAATTGACCTGGTAGACACCGGGTGCGTATGCCAGAGAAGAAAAGACTGTGTTGCTAGCGACATGGAAAGGACTATTAAAGCCTCCGTCTAAAACGGGATCTATGAAAAGTCCAGAGGGGAGGTTTCTGCATTTCGAGGATAGAGAAATAAGGTTGACTCGTTAGACTTATAGCTCAAGGAGTTGATGAGGCAGCAACACCTCTTGAAATTTCTCAACTGTCATTAACATCCTCGGCGTAGATAGAAGAGAGGAATCAATTAAAGATGAGGATGGAAATCATGAACATCAAAGTGTGGTTGGTTTTTGTACCATAGTTTAGCCGATAACCCTTGAAGTCCGTGATGACATAATCGAGGAACCTCAACTCATGATGGCATGATGGAAAGTCAACAGTCCAGAACTCTTTTAGGACCTCCAATGATGATAGAGATTTAAGAATTTACCCAATTCCTCAAAAAAACATTAGGTTCTTCAAGCGGAACCCCTTAAGCTTCTCAATGGCTCTCTACTTAAGCTCCAAACACGCCATCTCCATCATCTCTCACCTACCAGTCAATGACTTTCTCGCTCCAAGCCTCTCTAACACCCTAAGGGCTTCCCTTCAATTGCGATATAGATGTCTCTCAACAACTGCAAGACCTTTTCAAGCACCTCCTCCCGCATCCGCCTCAGCTCGTTCTCAGGACCCTCCCTCCCAATCCCTCAAGTCTAGCCCAAAAGCTACCTCTCAATCACCACCGGTACCCCTCACCAAAGCTCAACGAGACTTTCTCGAATCCGCAGTTCGTTTTCTCCTAATCTGCTCTACCCACCCCCGTCATATTTCCAAGTAATTTCAAATAAACTGACATCCCTTCCTCCCCTAGCTCCGCGTCAACCAAGCCGGCGAACTAGCCGCAATCCTTATTTATGCCGCCCAAACTCCTGTCATACTCCGCTCCCACCCTCACCTTAAAGACCTCATGGCCCATATGTCCGCCCAGGAAGTCGGCCACTTCACCACCTTCAACCGGCTCATTGCTAAACACCGTGTTCGACCCTCTATCATGTATCCAATCTGGACCGTCGCTGCCTCGGCGTTGGGGTGGGGGACTGCAATAATGGGCCGCGAAGCCGCCATGGCATGCACCGAAGCCGTGGAGACAGAGATCGGAGGGCATTACAATGAACAAGTACGTGCACTCTTGGAGATGAAGGAGGAACTTGAGATAGGCGGCCAGGATATCGGGCCCGATTTGGAAGATCTAATACAAAATATACGACGCATCAGGGATGAGGAATTAGAGCATCTGGACATAGCGATGGACAACGATGCAGCACAAGCAAACCCCCATCAACCTCTAGTTGATTTCATACGTCTTGGTTGCAGAAGCGCTATTTGGCTAAGTCAAAAGATATGATTTACCATGATGTACTATAAAAGAAGCCATGTATTTTGTGCAATGTACAATTTGAATAAGTAGGAAGCAGAGTTTCTTTTACTCTTATGCAGAAACCACCCAAGTAAGGTCAACGCCCGCTTTAATGAAATGCACCGGCTCCATTTGTTCTGTGCCCATAAGACAAATATACAATGCTCCCCGAGGTCGCTAAATGCTCAATCACTAGAAACATATTGTCAGTTGTGGATTTCAGAAGCAATCCAATATCAACTTACTAAATTTGTAGAGGCGCCACCTGATCAACTTGGAACAGCCAATTGGAGTTATTTTCTTCCTTCAGAAGCCAATCGTACGGGAAAACAACAAGATGTCCTTGAACCATGCTGAGAAGTTCTTCAACGTCATACGAGCTGAGCAAGTCGTCACTCCCACTGAAACCGCGACGACTCCCCTTTGTAGTCCCACGGCGTCTCTTCTTTGACCCATGAGTAGATGATCCAGTCATAGGCGTGGTAGCCCGCTCTGTGGAAGTAGTGGAAGAAAAAGTAGGCTTCCTATTTCCTGCCTGGCTATTCTTTTCGGCTTCTGCTGACGATGGTTTGAGCATCGTATTGTCAAGAATGGGGAAATTTTCTTCTCCTGCAGGCTTGATTGGTGATGGTGCATCATCTGAATTTCGGTGAATAGTAACTTTCTCGTTAGTTCCGTCTATCTGGCCATTGTCATTTTCCTCCCGAGCTTTGTTTTGATTACGGGCATTTTCAGCCCACTCTGCAACTGTTCCCAATGGGTGAGACCCATCGGTCACCTTCCCAACTGTGTTAGCCAACCCTTGCCCAATGGCACCAGAGACTGCTCCAACTGCAACCCCAACTGAACCAGTTCCTGGAGGACCGCTCTTGCCGTGGGCTTCTTGGGTTTCGCGCTCTGAGCTCTTAGCACCGCCTTGAGACTGTGCAAATCTTTCAGCATAAGCAGCATATTCTCGGTATTCGGGCCAGCCAGTGACTTCACTGTCTGGATTGCACCTAAAAACCCGCCTGAAGATTTTGGTATTGTTGTCGGCAACTAAGCGCCAGACATCTTCGAAAAATGAGTCATTGAGAGGATCGCGCATGCAATCTTTATCCACATTAGCCATTTTGATATCGGCCGTTAATGGGTTGAAAGGCTTGGGAATTGCGTTTCCTGCTGCATCTACTTGAACTGGGGGTCCACCAATATCAGTATCGTCGCTAAGGGGGACAGGAGGTAGCTGGGAGAGTTGCGGTAAGCCAAGTTGCTCTGTTGTCCTTCGAGGTAGTTTCGGCATTGGAGGTATATTTTCATTCCCAACATTATCATTATCGAAATCAAACTCGGTACGTTGGGGAGAACGCACATGTCCTTTGCTAGGGTGATCAAGTGTCCCTCGCCCTTCAGCTGCAACCCTAGATACTAGGACTTCGCGAACTCTATCTACGAGAACCGAATCCCTTCCCCGACCAAGTCCACTTTTCTCGGCCTCTTTCCACTGATCTTTGCCTTGCCCATTAACTTCTGCGGCATGCTGAGCATTTCCTGTGACCCTCTTGTCTGATGTAAGAGTCCTGAACCTGTCTGGGTGGAGATTCGGATTTTCAGCCTCTTCCCAGTCAACATCGTGGTTAAAACTCTGCAGGCGTTGGTGATTGGCAATCCGAATAGCTTGGTCGGCTGCAAGGGGGGGGAGGTCGCCCGAAATTTCCTTTTGTGAGTTGTGGACCTCATCATAGATCTTATTCATTTTGGCCTCGTATTCTTCCTCCTCCCTATTAAGTTCTGCGCGTCGGTCTTCCTCCATAACCTCGTCGACATCAAGACCTAGATGCTCTCTCATTAAGCGCATCCGCAAGGTATGAGCAAAACGCCCCACGAGATATGGCTCGCCATCCATTGTTGACCACAGCATATCTGTGTCTCGAACCACAGCAGCACATTCAGAGTCTCTAGCACCCAACATAGATCGCTCGTTGATATTTGCAGATCCAATCAACGCAATACGATCATCCACAATTATTACTTTCGCATGGATGTACAATTGCTCCGTTACGATTGTCTTCCTTGGACCGATTCTACCCCATGCCCTCAGACTATAGAATTGGACAAAATCTTCCGGTTCAATACCTTGGCTTCTTAGACGTCCAAATATCGAGCCTTCACCGCGACAAATGCTACGGAACTGGCATTGCATGATGAGACGTATGCTAGTCCCATCAGCTTCATCCACGGTATTCTGAAATCCGGGCATGAGTGGAATGAGAATAACGCATCGCCAACTCTCATTATTCTGGTAAGCACGGGCCGCACGCTCGACTATAGCATCCCCGATCTTGTTGATGATCTTAACATTCATCGTCTCGCAGCTGGTGATGAAGAATTGGTTCTCGATGTAAACAAAGTGTTCTGATTCCTCGATCATCTTGCAGTATGCCGTCATAATGCTGTGCTCGGTCCCTGTGAGCCCAAGGGACCAGTCAGTAGCAGAACGTAGTATTTGAACTTCACATGTGCCAGTAAGGCCAAGAGCTTCGAGATCAGCAGGGATATAGTCAGGTGGAGGTAGAAGAAATGGTGTAGGTCGGGTAGGCTTTCGTCCTCTCAAAACGTAGTTCCACCTTTGCACAAAATGTCGCGTCAAATCCCGAGCAGGTTGCCCAACTATTTGCATGGAAATGTCATGCCAGGGCATTCTCGGAGTTTTGGATCGGTCGTACATTTCAGCATAGGGTTCATTCAATTGGTAGAAGTCCTGTACTCTAGGGTTTGAGTAGTCTTTACCAGGCCACAATTGACAGTGATCAGCATCTTTAGGAAGATCAGATTGCTCAAAACCCGTAGGCTTGTCATCCGAGACGGAATGTTGAGGAGTATCCCAACGACCGAAACAGAGATCAATTCCCCCCACGAACGCGACCGTATGGTCAACAATACAAATCTTCTCGTGATGTGCAAAGAAAAACTGATTCTTCTTAAACTGGTTAGGTGATCTTTGCACAAAAATGTTGGGATGCAGGTCCAGCATAGAGAACTTCGTAAATTCGGAATCGATGGGTACAGCAGCCTCCACGTTTCTATAGATGATGATGAAGATCTTAACGCCTTCTCTGGCCTTCCTCTGGAGAAGTCTGTCAAGTCGCCACTTTTGACTGATCGCAGCTGGCCTTCGCATGTACAATTGGGGACTCAACCACCAATCATGAATGTAAATGACATCCTTCGCCATATTTATTGCTCGAGAAACGTTCCACATGTAATCCCGACCATCAACCAGCCACTGTGCGTGCACACCAGTCCTAACAGGGGCAAAGCTTCCAAAACGATTCGGCTTTGACCATATCGTATTAGAAAGCATGAATTCGATTGATTCCTCAAATTGTCGCAGTTGGCGTTCGTTCTTTGCCAGGAGTTTCACCTTTCGCTCAGAGTTTTGGAGTTTCAGGCTATGGTGTTGGGGGTGTTTGGTAGCGGATCCTGCCTTGGCTACGATTTCCTTCCCAGTCATTTCCTTGAGTTTGCGGTGCTTTTTGATGACTTCGAATTTTGGGTCTACAAGATAAACGTCGTAAATGTGCATATTCTCAGGTGATTCGACGCAGACTATGTAGCTATGCCGAACCAGAAACCACTTTGGAGAATGGCGATTGAAGATATTCTTAGGAGTCAAAAACCTTCTGACGTCCAAACCCTTTGCAGATTGAATGACAAGATGCCCCTCTTTCCCGTGGTAGCTTCCTTCGGCAGCAAGACGGACACCCAAAGCGGACAGTTCTAAAAACCGGCAGAGTCTGTTGCTATCGGCTCTAAATATCAGCCAGCGAATCATGGCCTGGAGATAGTCCTCGAGAGCCTTCCGTTGTTCCTCGTGGAACCTTTTGGCTTTGTGTGCCGCCGAGCCGCCGCCTATTATTGCACCACTGCTTGAATCCTGCCTTGCAAGACTTGGCTTCCTGAGATGTCCACTGAAAGAAGGTCGACTCCTATTTGGTGGTCGCTCAGTCTCACTATAGATTGCCTCGCCTGCAGTCTCGCCTGCAGTCTCGCCAGCCGTTTCTTCCGCTCCAGGTACATCAGCTTCATCTTCATCGCTGTCGCCAAGTCCACGCACGCCTCTGAAGTAGGGGAAGGTCTTCTTGGGAAACTTTGGCTGTTTGGGCCTCGTGTTGACATCGGTTCTTAGTTGGATATATTTGTCGCTGCTAGCCTGAAGCTTATATCGGAGATGGAGGTTTGCAAAATCACGTAGTGATCTATGAATAACCCACTTCATTCGATTCAGGCCGCTGCCATATTCAAGTTCAATTCGGAAGACGAGATGTCGCTCGGTCTCTGTAGGTTCTTCAAGACCTGGCTTGCTATCCGTAATGCGTACCTTCAGCTGCTCAAGTAAAACCGGGATCCGCTTGTTACCATGCTCATCTCTTTGAATCATGCTCGCCAATATAAGTGCAGCTGGGGCACCTGCTCGCAGTTCCGCCATCAATTCAGCAGACTTGAGATAGTCAATCTTATGTTCCTCCTTTCTCTGTCCCAACAGCTTGAGGCCATGCCTCAGCATTCGCCATCGTTGCCCTGCGAATGTGCTTGCTCGCTCCGCTCCAAACATAGGTCTTTTCGGAGTTTGGCCTTCGCCTTCACTTTGGCCTCCCAAGTTCGACATTGCACGCTCAAATCGACTTGGCCTTTTTGGCCCCAACGCGCCGTCAACATCTGCCCCTTGCTGGCCTGCTCCATAAGTCAATCCACGGGCACTTGATATCCACGAAGCTCCACGTCTCCACCCACGTTGGGCCGCAAGGCGATCACGGCCTTCACCTTCAGATAGGTGACCCCGCTGCTCTAATGAACCATCTGTTGCTCTCCGCCCTAAAAAGGGAATGGCACGGCTACTTCCCATGGGAGAATCCATGTGGCCTGGTAAACGCATCCGTGGGGTATTTGGTGCTGTTTGACTACCGTGGCCAACATAATGGGGCCTCCTAAAACGACGCTTACGTTTCGCTCGAGCTGGATCGCTAGAAAACCCCTCATCTCCGGTTTCTTCTGCATCCGCATCACTGTCTTCCTCTTGTAGAGTTTGTGGGCGTCCTGTGGGAATGTCACCGCTTGGCGACATCGGGGCTGAGGCCGAGCCCTCTTGTCCTGCAGTGCTCTGTTCTCGACTGTGTGTCTGGAAACCGACAGAGGAAGGTAGTGCCTTCAATTTCGACATGAGGTATTGCACGCGACCATCTTTGCTAGGTGTGTCTACATCGTCCCACGAGTCCTGCCTAACATGGCCCGATTCTGGCTCTGGGTATAACCTAGCAAACTGGACACTTCTCCGACCCGGCGGAGTCGATGTGCCTGAGGTAATAGTCGCGGGATCTTGGGCGAACGATTGTGTGGGATTCTTGAGCGCTGACTGCAATGGGGTTGGACCAGTCGTCAAGAGGGATATGTGCGGATCGTGTGGCTTCCCTCCATTGAGGTAATCTGTGGCCTCGACCTGTGTTTTGCTTGTGCTGCCATTCGAGGTTGGAACATCTCCCTCGTTGTGCAAGGTCTCGAACTGATCTGCTGCACTCGACACGAGCCGGAGCGCCGTTTGTTGTACGTCTGCTTGCCTGCTTGCGTTGGATGTTGGGGGTATTTTCGGGGGAGGGTTGTTTGGCAAGGGGGGGAGTGCCTTTTCGACAAGTTGTTCCATTTCAGGCATGTTGGGCTTCAGGTCTCCCCTAGATAATACTCTTGAACCAAAGGTCGATGAAATGCAGACGGCGAAGGGAAACAAATGAGCGGCTCGAGGGAATCTGTGAACGTCCCTAGAGCGCGTGTACAAGGTGCATGGCGGACCACCAGGTTCCCCTAAATTTCTCAGTTAAGACCGGTGAAGTGAGGTGAAGTGAGCTAGCTAAGATATGGGGATGTTGGGCATTGGCATCACACTGCCTACCAGGAGGAGTTGATAATATACAGGGATGAACTCGAGGTTATAACGAGCGTGTCAACGCTACGAGAGATACTGAGATGTTGACTGACTAGGAAGCTGTGCAGCAGATAGGTTGTGATGTTTCAATGGTTGGGATCGGGTTAGATTACCAAATGTAAGTTTAATCTCCTGTGCATCAGATCATCCTAACACAACGGTGACCCGGCCCCCAGTCTGTCGGTGACGTTTTGAGGCTCCAAAACGAGTGGGTACCGGTACCCCATCAAAGCCACGAGCTTAATTCGATAAACGAGTCTAACAACGCCAACATTTTATATCGCAGGTTGCCTAGACTCCTCTTTGTCGTTTTTCGTTTGCTGTTTTGATCGTTCGTCCGTCTATCTAACAAGTTGTCATATCAGCCGGCACCTAGTCCAATATTGTCATGGCAACTCTAGATCCCCTCAAAGGTATACCGCAAGGGCCATCACCCTCGGTTTCGGCCAAGGGATTCAACGTTACTGGTACAGTCACAGTTGTGTGGTCTGGCAGAGTTATTGCCATCGTGTAAGCCGATTTAATGTCCTTTTGTTGCTTCGCCCTCGGCTTCAGACAAAAGACACTGTGGGAAGGGTTGCTGCGCCGTGCATCAATTGGAACCAATGGCCAGAATCCGATCAAAGTTGGCCTCGTAGTTCCAGCTGTGATTTTTGATCAAAAAAGGCATGGTAGTAGAGAGGCCAATGCATCAGCAATTGAGGTCTAGAGAGGTGGAAACGTGACGCATACGCAAGATATGTTCAGGTAAAGATGCAATAAAGTTCGAGAGTGATACTTTGGCCGACACGTCAAGCATGCCGATAAAAGATCTAGAAAATATATTCATGGGACGGTCTCTCTGACCACACTCTGCTTGTGGATTGTTGGATTCAACCCTCCAACCGATCTACAAAGCAATGTGCCATCGCTTTATTTGAAATGGAGTACATATATGTTATACATGCGGACCTCCATGTGATTAAACGCCTTGGATAATATTAGACGTGCACGGAACAAATGACTATAAATTATAGTCCTAGGGTTGGTAAATAGGGCGAGGGGAATGCAGGGCTGTGACGAAGTGTAATATGGTAAAAATATTATATTTACACCGCTCAAACGAAGAAATCAGAGGATGTTAGGTGCAGTAGGAGTGGTGATAGCACGTGGCTAAGCACGTGCATGTCCAAATAACTAAATGAAGCGTTGATTTAGAATGCCGGATCAAAACAGCCCTAAGTGTGCGTATGTTGTAGGAGGCGAAGCGACGATCGGTTGCATTTAAATCACATTGCCAGGAGACCCTAAGAATGTAAATGTCCTGATCTCGTTGGCAATGTTCGTTTATTTGGAGTTTATCGAGCTGTTCACCTGCAGGTATGGGATCACATGTCTCATGGTCGAGCAATAATCTTGTCAGATAATCTGATAAGATCTTATGATCCAACCACACATCTCTTCGCTCTCTCCACTGGAACACTCGCTCAACTTGCTGGGAATGAAGGGCATCGGACACCGTGGGAGTCGATGGCCCAAGGTGAAGCTAGAAATTGGAAGAGGCGTCCGACGATGCTACTTTTTCAAGCTCTCATCATCACTCGAAGGGGTCGTTGCTGCCTACCTTCATCGTCGTACGAAGCAGTCGATTTGCAAGACGCCTTCGCGATAAAATAGATACCATAAGACGGGACAATCATGAGATCTAGGTCCTATTTCGCAAGCGTCGAAGAGTCAGAGCTCTCCGGTCTCCGACATCGAGACGACGTTGTCGTTTGGCGACCCTTGTAAATTGACAAATCTTTTCTGACGCGACCCACTCAAAGAGCTTGTCTCTGCATCTGATAAGATTGACTCCGCTGTTCTGCGGTCGGTGGCTCACCCGGCGCCCAAAGTCCGAGCCGAAGGGGGTTATCCGCGAAACCTTCATCTACTTACTTCTCCCATGGATTTGGTTGACAGACGCGTCTGGTGGGAGAGGAATCTCGGATTTCCCTTCCACACGAAGACCATCTCTCACGTATTTCCAGACAGCCATAATATCCAGCCCTTCCCTTCTCCGCGTAGACAGCTTTACAACTGTATTACCCTTCTCCTCTTCTCCTCCTTGATCCCTTATCTCCGATCAAGGAACCTAGCAAAGCTCGGCAAGCCACCGACCGATGCAGGCTAAGTCGAAAGCTGCATCATTCATACCTGGCGCATTTTAAGTACATTTGCCTCCGGACCCCAGCTTTCTTTTTCTACATCAAACGAACCTCCTCCACCTCTTGATCTTTTCTTCATCGCCAACTACTTGCCCTTATCTGCAAACCCGTTCTCGTCGACCCCCTCAATTGGAATTGCTACCCCCTTCTTCCTTCCCACCCGATACCTTGATATCAAGCCGTCATCATGCTTCGAAGGGCTCTTTTGACCGCACCCCGCACCGCCGGAAGAGCACTCTCGGCATCCACACGACCAGTCTTCAGGCCGGCCTCTGCTCGTATCTCGTCGTCAATCGCGGTCGCAGGCAAACGGCATTATCACGACAAGGTCCTCGATCACTATTCTCGGCCGCGAAATGTGGGAAGCATGTCCAAGTCCGATGCTGACGTCGGGACTGGACTGGTTGGTGCGCCAGCGTGCGGCGACGTTATGAAACTGCAAATCAGAGTCGACCCAACGAATAATACTATCGCAGATGTCAAATTCAAGACTTTCGGATGTGGCTCTGCTATCGCATCTTCGTCGTATATGACAGAGCTGGTCCGCGGGATGACCTTGGAGGAAGCCGGCCGAATTAGGAATACGGAGATCGCGAAGGAATTATGTCTCCCTCCTGTCAAGCGTAAGTGTGATGCTCTATTGAACTTCTGTTCGCAAACTGACAGGAGTAGTCCACTGCTCTATGCTCGCTGAAGATGCCATCAAATCCGCCATTTCCGATTATTACACCAAGAACCCGAAAGCCAAGCCTACAAACCTTGCTAGAACTGGGTCTAGCATACCAGTAGAAGCGGTGATAGAGACTTCGCCCTCTCAGACAGCGACGGCTTGAAAAAAAAAATCTGATATTGGCATGGCGTTTTGGGGTTTATCTTGTACACGGGTTAAATTGGGCGGCACACACTGTACGACTCTGGGAGGGATCCCGAGTACGAACAAATGGAAGATGAAAGGCAACACGTTTCGGTCTATGGAGGGAAGGATGAGGCATAAGACTGTCAGGAGAGAATCACGTTCGTAATGGGAAATCTTAACTACGCCTTTGCAAATTTGTACCGCTGCGTATTCTCAGCCCTAGCGTGGGCATTGTATAGCATAAACGCAATAACTGTCAAAATATGATTAAACATTGTTCGCCTTCTAAACTCATTATGCCTCTCTCCCTTTCGGCCTCTTGATGGCTGTCATATCATGCTCCTAGCTCAAAGTCACAAGTCACACCGCGGATTATTCATACCGCCAAGCGAAGAATCCCTCCTGTCACCCTTCTGCGCCATGCTGACCTTAGCACAGACTAGTTCGGTTCATGGACTTCTTTATCTTATCGGCAGACCGCGAAAAAAAATACTCAAAAGATACTGCCACCGGATTTTACACTCACGACAGCGAGCTGACAAGCAATTATAATCATGTCGAAACGAACATTGGAAGAGTCTGAGTCTACAGACGGTGCAGCCGCATTGCAGGCAGATGCGCGAGCTTCGAAGAAAAGTCGAAAGGCGCACAAAAAAACCGTGGCCGACACCTCCGATCAAGAGACCGTTGCGGTTGAAGGTGATGCTGAAGCTGAGAAAGCTGCGCGAAAAGAGCGGAAACGCTTGAGAAAACTAAAGAAATCAAAGGAAGTGGCGTCAATTGCTACCGAAGAGGTCATTGCCACCAAAGATGAGCCGCAACCTAGTGACGATATCGAAGATGCGAAAGCAGTAAGAAAGGCCGAAAAGGCACGATTGAAGGCATTAAAGAAAGCCAAAAAATCCGCAATTGCTGTTGACGATACCAAAGGTTCTACGGAGGCATCTCAACCTCGATCTGCCGCTCATGGAAACTTCAGTACTGCATACACGGAGGATTCCAACCTCACAGCGCTCCCTCAGTCCGAAATTGACACGTACCTGACCAAAAACCTCATCGCCATCACAGACACAGAACCTTTGTCTCCCGTACTACGTCCCTTGACAAAATTCTCCTACTTGCCTATTGAAAATCCCGCACATCGAGCTCCCTTCGAAAAATTCAAATCCCCAACGCCTATTCAAGCCGCAGCGTGGCCTTTCTTATTCGCAGGTCGGGATGTTATAGGAGTCGCAGAAACTGGTTCTGGAAAAACTATGGCTTTTGCACTACCGTGTGTTCGAGGGATATTATCGTTACCTCAGAATCAGAGAAATAAAGGTCCTAGAGCCGTCATCGTTTCGCCAACTCGAGAACTTGCCATGCAAAGCTATGACCAGATCATGGTACTGGCCAAGGTATCAGGGCTGCGAGCAGTATGTGTCTATGGTGGCGTTCCCAAGTATGAGCAACGAGAAGGGTTAAAGACGGCCGATATTGTTGTTGCCACGCCTGGTCGATTGAATGATCTCATCAGCGAAGGATGTGCCGATCTGAGCAAAGCAAAATATGTTGTCCTCGACGAAGCCGATCGCATGCTCGACACAGGTTTCGAAGAGGAAATCCGGAAGATCATAAATACTACACCAGCTATTGGATCGCGACAGACCCTCATGTTCACTGCAACATGGCCCGAGTCGGTTCGGGCATTAGCATCTACATTTATGACAAAACCAGTCAAGATCAACATTGGAGACAATCCTACTGGTGACCTTCGGGCAAATATCCGCATCGTTCAGAAGGTTGAAGTAATGGATAGATTCAATAAAGAATACCGACTTCTTCAGCTTCTTAAGCAATACCAGAGCGGAGAAAAAAAAGATGATCGAATCCTTGTGTTTGCTCTGTACAAAAAGGAAGCGACCAGGCTTGAGGGTTTCATTCGCTCAAAAGGTTTCCGCGTCGCTGGTATTCATGGCGATCTTAGCCAAGAGCAACGTACCCGCAGTCTAGATGCCTTCAAGTCCGGCAATACTCCTATCCTCGTTGCAACAGACGTGGCTGCCAGGGGTCTGGATATTCCTGATGTCCACCTCGTTCTCAATGTAACCTTCCCACTCACTTCGGAAGACTACGTTCACAGAATAGGAAGAACCGGGAGGGCCGGAAAGGAGGGCTTAGCAATCACTTTTTTCACCGAAGCTGACAAGGCTCAATCTGGAGGGTAGGTGTTGGCCTGCATCTTTTATATCCCTTTTACTGACCTTTCTTGCAATAGGTTGATCAATGTCTTGAAAGCTGCACACCAACCAGTCCCAGAAGAGCTCATGAAATTTGGCACTACTGTCAAGAGAAAGGAGCACGAAGCATATGGAGCTTTTGCAAAGGATGTCGATATGACACTAAAGGCGAAGAAGATAACTTTTGATTAGATGTATATACCTCAAGATCATTCCGGGCGGCCCCGGAATGTGCGAAAGCACTCGAGGATGAAGGTTCTTTCGCTATACCCGCTGTAATTGCCATCAATAGCTATCTCACCTAGAACTTAGACTTATAAATTGAAAGACTCACAGTATGATCACGATGGCAACTGCCATTACTCCACTTCTTAGCAAATCCATAATACTATCATCAAATAATGTTGACCTTATCTGGGCAAATGCTGCATACGATCCTAGTCCTGTTGCAATAGTCATAGGTTTGGGCACAAGCGTGCTGATCTCAAAGGGGGCCCCTTGTCGCTCGAGATATGACTTTATGAAGGCCGTACACCAAATGATACGGAAAAGCATATTGATCACATTGGCCCAAACCAAGCCTTTTGCTCCCATGTCTAAGATTCGTAGGAAGAAAAATGCAGCTGATGCAAAGCCAGCGAAGAAAGCGGACATCCATAAAGTTTGGTGGTGGATCTCGGATTTAGTGGCTACCGAGGAGACGAAGGCTTCGGTTATACCGTTGATGGCGAGGAGGGGGATGTAGTAGCAGTAGATAGAAAGCACATCTCCGGCTCCAGATTTCATCCATACGGACCCAGCGACGATTCTAAGGAGGAGGGGGGCGATGGTTGGGCCAGCAACTATTACAACCACGGATATAATGATGTAGAAATAGAGAAGTTTGGTGATATTCCGGCGGGCTTCTAGGACACGAGACTGAGACGGGAGTTGCCCATCTGCGGTAGATAAATGTTTGCCGAAGTAGTTTCGGCTGGATTCTTCAATAGGTTGAAGGATGAGTCTTGCGACGAGGCCGCCGTAGTTGTTTGCGAGAGCGTAAACTCCTTGAGCTTGTGGGGAGGTGAGGGTGGAGATTAGGATGGTGTCGCCTTGGGTGAGAAAATGTTTAATGATAGTTTGGGAAAAGAAACTTCCGCTCAGACTTAATAGAGGCCGGGAGAAGTAGGACAGGGCAAAAGATTGGCTGTCACTATCCTATATGTTAGCTTCAGTTATCCACATCTGAGAAATGGAACTTACATTGATTGTATAGGCTTGGCCAACAATGAGAACCCATTACTCGAAGCAATGCTCCAAACGCTAAAGTAGTATACAAGTGACAGTGAAATAGAATACATGACCTGTCCAAGAGCAAATGACCACACTCCGATATCCTTTCCAGACCGAGAGGCCCATATTGTCGAGCCGCATGTTACCAAGCATCTCAACAGCGTAGCAATCCATTCCGCACTAGCGCGGATCTCGAATCTGGATTTCTGCTGCACAACAAAATAACATGGTTCAGATAATGACTCGACAAAAACGGAAATGCCATATAAAGTCAAAGCCTCTCGAAAGTAGGGTGTAGCTAAGACTGCGGAGTCTCCTGCTGAGAGTGTACGGAGATAAAGCAAAGCAAGACCAGATGCGAAAACAATACCGAGAGCAATAGAGATATAAGCTAGATTAACGATAGCTTGTGTCCTGCCTGATGCTGTCTTTTCCTCCACGCGACCTTTATTTGCTTTTTGCTTTCCATTTTGAGTAATGGAGGGATCTTCGTCAGCGACGTCTGCCTGTCGTTGGATGGCAATACGCAAACTTTCTCTAGCAAAAAAGAGTGCAGTGATGGAGTAGACTTCAAGTTGGGTGGAGATCCCAAGGGTTGAGGGAGAGAGATAGCGGAGGAGGATTTGGTTGACAATGAAGGTTAGAGCGCGGGAGCCAAATTGCTGGGCTATGAGGAGGGCGGCTCCCACAGCTGGAGAGGAGAGGATGCGGGGCGTGGGTTGGGGGTTTTTGGATGGCATTAGGAAACCGATATTTGGAAAGTGAAGATTCAAATTCATGAGAGTGAACTGAAGGTAGTCTTTCTGGCACGTGCTCGTGGCCACGTGGCATGTCACTCATATTCTCTTACCGGCTTCCAGCCTATATTTCAGTAGAAGGTCTACAGTAGACATTGGATTTTGAGGAGTTTACATTGATGATGGGAGAATAATCCATGGGTGGGAACTCAACTGGAATATAAACGCTTCACAGATTTTATTTCACAAGTTCACTTCCACAACGTTTCCCGTAGTCCCCACTTTATCAGTCATAAAGCAAACGATACATAAAATTCAACGGGGAAAGACATGTTCTTGGTCGTTCAGAAGGAATTTTCTTTTGCCCAAAATATGTCGAAAATATTATATCTTGTTCGTCATGGAGAAGGCGAGCACAATATCAACGTCAGCCCCACTACACAGATCAACAGGTCCTTACCATCGTTATGTTTAGAAACTGACAGAGGCTCCAGAATGACTTCAATTTAAGGGACCCTTGTCTAACTCCTCGTGGGGAGGACCAATGTCGGGGATTGAGAGAGTCTTTCCCATTCCACGATGATGTTCAAATAATCATGGCCTCCCCTCTGTGCCGGACGATACAAACAGCAATTGAAGGATTTGCACCAGCCCTACAACGAGCGAATGTTCCACTTCTCTTGGTCCCACAAGCTCAAGAGATTAGTTCCAAGCCTTGTGACGTTGGATTTAATCGGGAAGAGCTCCAATCAACGCTTCGAGACCTTCCTGTCACTAACAGTGCCGAATCCAAGTTTGATATTGGCAAGATAGACTACAGCCTGTTAGATGATGGATGGAATAGTAAAGTGAGCAAACAGAATCCTTTCTCATGCTCACTCTCTGAGAAACGAACAGCAAGGATTTTACGAAGCAAGTCTGAAAGCGGTCGAGCAAAGAGCGTCTGAACTGAGACGCTGGCTGTGGCAACGGAAAGAGACTTCTATTGTTCTTGTCACTCACGGGGCCTTTTTGCATTATCTCACGGAAGACTGGTCATGTTTTATTGCAGCTCGGGGTTAGTGCATATCTCAAATTCAAAGCGCCTCCCCTACTCACTCTCTCGCATGACTAACCAGATCTAGGCACTGCTTATAAAAATTGCGAATCTCGCAGCTTCACTTTCACCAAATCTTCTGATGCACAAAATGCACACTTAGAAAAAATCGGAGGAAACGGCTGGGCGGTGTGCAAGCCAGTTGGAGCGCACGCAAGCGATATCACTGGAGTAGCTATAGATATAGCCTTGAAATAATTCCACTCCTAGGTTACTTCTCTTATAGTCCTGCGGTAAACTAATTTAAACTTATATATGTAGTTTCCAGCTATATGCTCTACTTCCAAACATCTCTCCAGTAACACAAGGTACCATCAACTTTGAAAGACTCCTTATGTTTAATATAGTCTTGATATTTCAACACGTTGTACTTCTTTCGGTAACGTTTTGAGTAATACCTTTACTTTCCAAAAACATTGGTCATATAAGTTTGTAAGATTCACGTTAGCGGCTGGAAGATATCTTCCTCAAATTGACAATCAATTGCTGTACGTAAGCGAGGCTCGTTCGGTGAATCGGACCGACAGATGCTGACGACCAAATGTTTTAACAGCCCAGTGGTGTTCTCGCGACATCTACAAAAGAACACAGCAAGGCTGACCATTCGAAGCATACATTCTGCACTATTACCCCATGACAAGCTCCCTATCTTCTTCGCTTTTCAAGCAACCCATCGTAGCTTTCATATGGCGTCTTCGACGCAAAGGCAGGAACGCTTCCCAAGAAGGTCAAAGTGATGAGGCTACAGATGTCAAAATCGAAAAAAATCCTACCCTTCTCCCCGCTGCCCCTCTAAGACGGTCATTGACAAGAGTCGTCATTCCTCGAATCCATCCTCATCATCAACTAGCTTTTCCCAATCAAGGCTGGGCAAATATCGCATATGACCCTTGTAGCCTACTTGAAAGCACTTCGGATGCCTTATTACTCGCCAGTCGGAACTTCTTCGACCTTCCAACCGCCAAGAAGCAGAAATTTCAAACCCAAGCGGGTACCGAAGAAGGTTGGTCTCGAGTTGATGGGGAGAAAGAATTTATTACTATCCGCACTCTTCAAGATACTCCGTTGGAACTCAGAGAAGCAGCCACGGATTTTTGGGCCGAGGCTGGGACCCTGCTCAACAGTATTATGGGTGGCATAGAAGAAAGCTTAGAATTATCTGCTGGGTCTCTTACAGCCTTTACTGGGCCTTGTATGACGCTTGGCGAAGAAAGAACTGCAACTATGGTACGGCTGTTTAGATACGAAGGATGCGAAGACCAGGTTCCAAGGATAGTAGCCGAAGGTATGTTTTATTTGATCAGTACTTCGCTTCCGTTACACTCATCAACATTATAGCTCACCGAGATCTTGGAATCCTCAGCCTTGTCATTGGAGACGGTCCAGGTTTGGAGGTATGGGATCGTCGTGGACAGCAGTGGTTTTCAATCGAAAAAGCATATCCTTCTCCAGCGGCAAGTCTTATGGTTGGTCGTCAACTCGAGCGCCTAACAAACGGTTGCTATTGCGCTGGAAGTCACTTGGTTCGTTCTTATCCAGACAGACGAAACAATAGCTCCTCGCCTCCTTCAAAGAAGTATCGGCACTCCATTGTTTTCGTCTTGCGAGCTCATTCAACAGTTACCGTCAACACCAGTTTACTAGAAACCGCAATTACAGGGAACTTTGAGAAGCCACTATGTGATATCACTGCGGGTGAGCTTTTCAGGGATATTCGCGCTGCTCATTACAACATCAATGCTAAAATAGAGGAAAGAGATGAGCAAAGGCGAAACTTGGGTTACGATAAGCCTTAGGCCGTTTACCTTCTTAGTACATCTAAATTTATATTTAAATATACCGTGCTTGAACCTATAGAGTAGTGGCAGCTACTACTAGGATTTTAGGATAGTAAGCTAGTATAATAGTTGAAGTAAATCATAATTTCAATTAATACTTCTCCTTGTCTCCGTCTTCGTCCTCGTATCTTTTAACTTCTGTATATTTAGCCTCTTGCATTTAGCTCTGGCTTAAATCTTATGTTTTAGTTTGTTTTAAGTAATGATGTATTATAACTTAGATTAAATTCATCTTATTTCGTTCAGATGGTAATCTTTCGTCCTATTTCTAGCAGTTCAACGACGCATCTCCAACGAGACATCGAGAGAAGAACGTTTTGACGATACCTTGATTGGAACATCTAACCTGGCAACAGAAATATCCCATGAGCAACCAGAAGGTAACGCGCTGTGTAGAGCAGGCCGAGACTACAGACAAGTGCCTTTTAAATTGTCACCTCGGTAAACAGCTACAAGCCGCCGTAATCCGCCATTCTGAATTCCTTAGGGAAACCATTGACCTTTTTTCTTACTTGCAGGCTCTGTGAATGTCAACACCGCGATTTTGACTGCTGCTCTCAGGAATATCTTTGCATAGGGTGTGCTGGGAGCTATGTGAAATGTTAGTGTTTAAATTAATTAAAAGAGGGGTGAAGGGAGATATATACTAACAGGGAATTGGACAGGACTTGGGAAACATTTCAATGCTCTCGAAAAGATGGTTACTGGTATTGGTTCTAGTGCTGGTGCAGCTAGAGTGGCGAAAACTCCTGAAAGGAGGGGAGCGATGCTGAGGTTAACTATAATGAAAATACAAAAAATGAAATCGAAAGTAGTAAACTGAGTTTAAAGGCGAGCCAGTCATTGAGTAATTGAGTAGTCCTGGGAATGGGGTGAAGATGTGTTGTGATAATTATATCTTTGCTTAAGGGTGTAACGTTCGTTACAGTTGACGTTCCAAAGGGTGGTCACGAGACTAGGTTAGGTAAGAGTCCCGGATCCCCACCGACCCTTAGTTAAACCCTTCGACTATATATATAGCCCACCCCCTCTTAGCTAGTTCTGTAGTTTTTAGTATTGTATTCATTTAGCCAACCTCCTCGTACCAGTGTATCTGCGTCGTTATAAAGGGTGCTGTGTAGGTAAATTATATTATAGCTCTCTAGTTCGCAAGAAATAAAATCCCTCTTCTTTGTTGTTTTACATCCTGTTCTATTCTCGAGGGGTGTCGCTCCCGAAGTTGGAATGAAATTTTTATATTAGAACAAAACTCTTAAGTTGGTATTAGTACTAATATTCAAGGAAATACGAATGGTGGGTGTCACGTGTTCCAGAGGAGCCACGAATAGTAGATGTTTCATATACACTAGTATTAGCTTAGCTTTAGTAAGGTCTAATAAAATTATATATATATGTATATATTTATTAAGCTTTTAACTTAATAAAATTAAATATTAACTAATATAATATAAAAATATATTTTATTAAATATAACTTATTAAATATTTATAATAATATATTAGATGAAATCCGACATCTGGTTATATAACTAGTATTAAGTAATTTACTAGAGATTAAGAAATAGCTTTAACCCTTTTTTCTTTTTTAAGTTTAAACTATTACTTGATTATAAAACTATTATTAATAAAAAATGATTAAGTATATAATATAAAAATATTATTAAATAAGAGTTATATATAACGATCGGGATCGCAATTGCTAAGGATCGCTTAGCTTAGCTAATACGTAAGGTATCCCATAATATTGATTTTAGGGTAAGAGATAGGAATAGATATAAAAGGGTTTTAGAAAAGAAGTGAATTATATATATAAAAGGTATAACGTGGTTTATCAGCGAGTCGGCCATATCACCGAGTCGGCCACTTTTCCTTGGCTTCAAACTTCAAACTTAAATAAATTAACTACAATATATTAAATTAACTATAATTTAAAAAAATCTAAAGAACTAGATATATCTATATCTACTTAACAAGTTCGTATATTATAACCAGCTTTTCCGCAAGTACTACAACGCCGCCTAGACGGTTGCCCCTCTTTCTGATTACCTCCCTCTACACGTAAGTCGTATTGTACTTGCTTATCCACATCCTTCTAAGCTAAGATATCCTGTGTATCCTCTACTGTAAGTGCTCCCCCTTAACGGAGACGAGTCTTTTTAGTTCTACAGCGTTTACTTAAGGCTTTATTAGCTGCTCGAAGAGTACGTACCTCAGTAGACAAAAGGGTTATCTCATAAGCCATTTGCTCTATACCCTTTGCTAATATAGCAACTGTCTCAAAGAGTAGAGTTGGCGAGCTCCCCTGGTAACGGGTAATTCGATCTTAAACAAGAGTTGATTGTGAGAGAGCTTCGATTAGGTTTAAAGGGGTCTAGGAGATCTAAGGGTTGGAATTGGCAGTAGAGGGTCTAGGGGGAGTTGGAGTCCGTAGCTTTACATTAAGCTTTGAAAGCACTGCTTACGGGTTGAAAGGCACTAGGCCAGCTCCACAGAATCTAGCCTAAGCGTTTTAGGCTGTTATTAACTCCTTATATACTACTGTAAAGGCCAGGAAGAACTCGACCTTCGAGATATAGTTGATATAGGCCTTAATAAACGTTTTAATTTGCCGACTATACGCCCGCTTTAATATACTAAAACACCCGATATTAAGTGGTTAGGTTAGATAAGATGAATAAGAAGATAGTCTAAGAGTTATAATATTATATGTCTTATAATACTCTTAGAAGTTAGCCGATTTGTAACTCTTATACTTATTTAACATTAGCATTTGATATAGACCCTTTACACAAGTAGCAGTGTGTTTATCGAAGTGTTTTAGCTATTCTAGACCTGTCTCATTATTTGTCCATCTATTACTTGTTAGTTTAATAACCTAGTTAGATAAGAGGCCGCTGTCTATATACTAATTTGAAAGGTAGTTCTTACCTTAAACCACTAGAAATGGAGGCACACTCTAGCCTTTACTATTAATATAAGCAATCGCTGTAGCCTATTCTCGATTACTTAGTTAAACTGCTTTACTTCTGCTACGTTAATTAGCACAGATAACAACTATTATAAAACAAATTATACCTATTATAAAGCCGGTTTTGTTAAAGTTATAATTTAAAACATTGTATTTTGCCCTTATATTCTTAACTAAGTAGAACTATAAGCCAATTAGCTTAAGATCTTCACATAAGGCCCTTTAGAAATTATAAACGCGATTAAAACACGTTTTAAGAGCTAGTTATTGTTATATAAATCGATGCGCTTAGAGCTTACTAACGTGTTTCCCCCCTTTTGATTTAAGGATATAATTCGCTATATCTTCTATACTAGTTAACTAGGATATAAACCCTTTTAAATCTAGATCAAGTATATATTAAACAAGTGTTTCCTCTTCTAAGTCGTTTAATTTATAACAATTAGATTATGTTTTATTATAAGAGGTTTAACTAGCTATTCTATTTAAAAGTATTAATTAAGAAACCTTATATAGTTTTATTATAATTTAAGAATTAATTGTTTTAAATAAACAAATAGCTTTAATAGCTAAAATAATATAAGCTTCTTTAGTTTAAATCTCTATTTGTAATAGTTGAAAAAACATATGTTAAAGTAAATAGGGTGAAATATGGGAAAAAGTGGCCGACTCGGTGATATAGCCGACTCGCTGATAAACCACGTTAGCTACTTTATTCTCTTTTACTTCCTTATAGACTGGCCAACGGTCCGGTCCGAAGCGGACCGTAGGATTTTTTGGGGACCGTTTAAAAGACCGGACCGTTTAGAATTTTTTTGGGGACCGTTTTTGGGACCGGACTGTTTGAGACCGGACCGTATACCGTCCGGTTTCAAATATATATTTTTGGGGACCGTTTTTGGGACCGGACGGTATACGGTCCGGTCTCAAACGGTCCGGTCTCAAATATATATTTTTTGGGGACTGTTTCTAAGACCGGACCGTTTAAGACTAGACCGTATACCGTCTAGTCTAGTCTAGATTATATTATATATATAAATTTATATTTTAGCTTTTTTTTATTATAATAAAAATTAAACTTTTCTCTGTTATTATAAAGTGTTACTGTAATTTTTTAATATTTTTAAGTATTAATAGACTATAATTATAAATTATATTACTATAGTTCTATAGTTTTATAGTCTTTTAGAAATATTTAGAACCAAATGATATATGGTCTAGTCCCAAATATTTTTGGGGACCGTTTTATAGTCTAGTCTAAAAAAATCGAGACCGGACCGTATATGGTCCAGTCTCGAATATTTTTGGGGACCGTTTTATAGTCTAGTCTAAAAAAATCGAGACCGGACCGCTTATATAAGCGCAACGGTCCGGTCCGGCCAGTCTATTTAAAACTTATTAAAGATAATCTATTTAAAGAGAGTAGAACTAAAAAGACTTCTTAGATAGTTCAACTATAAAAGGTATTATATAAGTAATAAAGAAACAAATTTCCTTTTAAATAGTAGAGATTTCTAAAGTTATTACTATTATAAATGAATTTAAAGTTATATTTACTACTTTAAATTAGTACTTAAAAAGCTATGATAATACTATATTTTCTTAGTTTATATATAATAATATTATATCTACTTTAATTATTCTATTAATTAAAGCTTTTAATATACTTTAGTTCTCTTTTAAAACTAACACTTATATTAAACTCTAAAAGACTTAATTAATAGAATGTTACAAACATGTAACATGTGACCAGAATCACGGGTCAAGTCATGGCCCTGAGGCTCGGCATTCTTAGGATTGCACAGAGAAGCTATGACCCGACTGGCACGTGATAACAGCCACGTGATGGACCTATAGGATACAGGGGTGGATCGCAGCGATCTATGGACCTACGGGGTCCATAGGGAATTATCGTGATCTAGGACCTACGGGGTCTAAGGGATCCAAGAGTAGAAAGGTTTTATATAAGCAGCTAGTTTTCTTTAGTAGATAGGAGCTTTATACTTAACCTAATTTAACTATTAATATTAAAGACACTTAGTAAAGATTTACAGTCGACTTACCTAGCCTATTATATACTGTTAATCTTTACTTAGTGATATCTTCGCGTTATTACACTTTATTATCCCTAGTAGATAATAGCCCTATAACACTTTAAATATTACCTTTAAGTACTAGTTAATAAGATAAGAAGTTAAGTAAGTATTATCTATTAAACGAAGTTATATTAATAAGCGGAAGAAGAGAGTCGATAGATACCGAGCCAGTTGTGTCTAAGGAAGCTCTAACCTAGTACATTTAACAACTGAAGGAATAGAAGAAGAACTTTAAAAAGGAGACAGTAGTTTTAAAGAAGAGAAACAAGGATTGATAATTTAGAATTATACTCTTAAGAGAGAAATGGAAACTCTTAGGAAGAGGAACAAAGACAAACTCAAAATCTGAATGCTAGAACTTTTTAATAGGAATATTAGACTTAAAAGATTTCTTACTTAATTAAAAGCTTATTACCTATTTTATTTAGATATCTTAAGAACAAACTCAGACAAGGTCCTTAGTATAGGATTATTCCTAGACGGTACTACACTCGATTAGTTTAAACTATACCTTTTTAACTACTTAAACAACTCGCCTGTAGACTAAAAGAAGGAAACAGATGAGATCTTTGATAATTACACGGTTTTCGAGGACTAACTAAAGAGAATGTTTAGAGAAGCGGACGAAGTTCAATTAGCTGAGTAGCGACTTAGGAAGCTCTATTAGTTGAGATTAGCAGTAAAATACGTGACCGAATTTAAGTAGTTAATTGCTAAGCTAGATTAAGATAACGATTATATAATAGGAGACTTTTATATAGAACTTAAAAATGAAGTAAAAGACGAATTAGTAAAGGAGGATCGCCTAAAAGACTTATTTAGCTATATTAAAAGGGCTATATATATTAACAACTGAATTTACGAACGAAGATAAGAAAGACAACTTAGAAATACTTAATAAAGCTAGAGAGAACAATAGTCTAATATAGGAAGACCTTACTAAATCAGAAGTACAGCGTATAGAACGTATATAGGTCTAATAGAATTAGACGTGACAGGCAGATTTGACCTATTATTAGAAGAGATAAACTATTATAAGGAAAGGTGACTTTGTTTTATATATAAAATACTAGGTTATATTTTTAGCTTATATAAGAAAACTAAAGAGTAAAAACTTTAGAAGATAAAACTAAAGTAGATTAATATAGCAACTATGTGACTAGTTACTAATAGAAGCCGCGGAGGCTAATAATAGGCTATTTAGACCCAGCAGATATACGCTTTAACTCATAGAGCTTAGATTTCTAACTTAGAGCTAGCGGAGCTGTATATTAATATATAGGTCAATAAACAATTGAGAGAAGAAGGTATTATTTAAAGAGCCTATTAAGATATGTTTAATATACCTAGCTATGTGATAGTAAAATACGAGGACGATAATAATAACGACTATAGATTTTAGAACAACTATGATAAAGAACTAGATTAGGGAATTGTAACGATCGGGATCGCGATCGCCAAGGATCGCTTAGCCTGGTCCATGCGCAAGAGCGCATTCCACGTGATAGCGCATTCCCGTGATATAGATTTACAATTAAGGGCTAGAAATAGTTACGGAAGGGTTTTAAAAGGGAAGCAAATCGTATATATAAAGGGCATAGCTACTCTACTCTCTTCTGCTTCCTCATACTTTATTCTTCTCCGTATATAGACCTATAAGTCGATATCATTAGCCACCGATACGCACTCCCATATGCCCCTTTCGGTGCCCTTATCCTCTTGTGTCGATACAGGAATGGACTTAGACTAGAAAAGAGAAGAAAAGGAATTCAGAGAACTTATATATACTAAGAAGGTCAGAGAATCTTAGAAACTAAAGAACTAGCTAGTTAAAAGACAGATATAAGAAGTTTTGTAAAGAGATATAAGTATAAAAGAATTTAGTATTAGAATCTAGTAGAATAAAAAAAAGAAACTCGAATTTAAGTAAGTAGGAGTATTTTATATAAGACTAGAATATAGAGAAGTTTATAGGATCGTTTATAATAATAATTGCTGGTTTAGAGTATAAAAAATCGACTTAGCTAAAGAAGAAACTTATATAATAAGATATCTGGTATAACTGGGAGGATAGTCTAGCAAATAACCTAAGAAGGACGAGTACTAGGAACTTGTTATAGTAGGTGAAAACTTGATAATTAGACTGGCTGGACCGGACCGCGATTTTGGGACCGGACCGGACCGTTGCGCTTATATAAGCGGTCCGGTCTCGATTTTTCAGACCGGACTGTAAAACGGTCCCCAAAAATATTTGAGACTAGACCGTATACGGTCCGGTCTCGATTTTTTAGACTAGACTGTGAAACGGTCCCCAAAAATATTTGGGACTAGACCGTATATTATTCGGTTCTAAATATTTCTAAAAGACTATAAAACTATAGAACTATAGTAATATAATTTATAATTATAGTTTATTAATACTTAAAAATATTAAAAAATTACAGTAATACTTTATAATAATAGAGAAAGG